>SEYY01003237.1:5000-15000 GCA_009176605.1 Armadillidium nasatum
TATATATATATATATATATATATATATATATAATATATATATATATATATATATATATATATATATATATATATATATATATATATATATAATATATATTATTGCTTCGCCGTCATTTTTTTTTTATTCTTTTAAGTCTCCGATGGGCAAAGGCCAGAGGCCTACCAATTTCCACCTGAGTTAATACGAAGATTCTATGGAGATTCAAATTGAATTAAAGCCGACAGGTTCAGATAAACTGCGTCTCACTCTCTTCAATCTCCTTCTGCCCTTCATATTATTGCGTCATTTTCACTATAAACTATCGCTATTACAAAGGACAAGGTTCTTTCGTTCTCTCTCCGAGAAGGGCTCGTGCAACACGCCTTTCTGCACAGCCTCATCCTTTTATCTCTCTCCAACCCGGACGTAACTGATATGTTCAATCTTACATTTAAAAAAAATTTTTTTTTGAATAGTATAAAGTATTAATTAATAATTTAGATCAATGTTATAAATTTAGAACAATCAGGAATCCATATTATTGCCGCAAAAAGTAAAATAAATTTAAAATGGCTTCGTAAATAACAAAGGCTTATTTTGATAATTACAAATATTTTTATATATGTAGTATATATATTTATACTGTGGTGTAAGTCAAAGAAACTTGGAAAAAAATAGTTTGTGCACGAATTTTTGTGTGGATGCTGAAAACCCCAGGCTTGTCCGTTGTGGTGCCTCCTTCTTTCCAGCACCTCTGTTCTGTGGAGCCCTCTACCATAATCTATTTTTCCTCCTGTATTTAATCTTCCTCTCTTCAAGGCTTCCGTCTGTGCCCAACAGAGAGAAGTGAGTTAGGTTCGGGTCTGGGTGATTTTCTTCATCTTTTCTCTTTTGCATGTACCCCCTCCTCGAAAAGGGCTCTGCCCGTGGGTGGTGGTGAACTGTAAAAAAGAGAAAAAAATGTCTGATTAAGCATAGCAGTTAAGTCTAGGGTCGGAGAGTTGGATAGAGAAAGGATGAGACTGTGCAGAAAGGCGTGTTGGATGAGCCCATCTCAGTGGAGGAAGTATGCGACAAGAGAGTTTACGAAAGAACCTTGTCCTTAGTAATAGCAATAGTTTAGAGAAAGTGACGCAATAATACGACGGGCAGAAGGAGATTAAAGAGAGTGAGAGGTAAACAGTTGATAAGACGAAAAGCCTAGACAGTAAAATTTGCAGTAAATAAAAAAGACTAACATTAAGAGAGAAAACGAGCTCCTCTTGTCAGTTAATATAACTTTCATAACTCCAAAATTACTTCAAAAAGTTTTTATAAAGAGAAAAATTAAAACAGGAATAGTTAACAGCAAGACAAAGTATCTAGACAATGTTAATAGCTAAAAATAGATAAATTTGTCTTAATTACTAGTAGATTATATGATTAATCTAACAATTTAACACTTGATGTGAGAAAGTCTTCTTTAACTACTGTGGAAATTAGATTTAAGCCCCCACACAAGGTATATCAAAAATGACTCTCTCTCTCTCTCTCTCTCTCTCTCTCTATATATATATATATATATTATATATATATATATATTATATATATATATATATATATATATATATATATATATATATATATATATATATATATATATATAATATATATATATATATATATATATATATTATATATATATATATATATATAATAAAGGAGTTCATTATTGATTATAGTATTAAATCTACTCTACCTCACCCCCCCCGACCTCCCCCGTCCTTTCTTCACACGAAAGTAAAATGTTTTATTTTTTTTTTTAATTTTTGAATATCTTCTAATCAACTTCTTCTTCTTCTTCTTCTTCTTTTTCTTCTTCTTCTTCTTTTTCGTCTTTATTTTCCTTCACGCTTCCAAGACCCCAATATGATCTTAAAGAGGAGAAACCATATTTGCTTGCGAAAACAAAGGTAACGACCTCTTCAGGAAAGACGAGGAGGAGGGAGGAGGGAAGAAGGAGGGTTTAACGTGATGAGAATTGCCGTCAATCCATTCAGTTTCTATATTTGTAAAGATTTGACTGGCGTAATCTGTGTTTACGATGTGTGCTCAAGGAAAGGGATTGAAATCAGGCATTGATACAATCGTATTTTGGAAGGTGTGCTGGACTTTCAAATTGAGGTTTTAAATAAGAATTCTACACCTTTATATATATATATATATATATATATATATATATATATATATATATATATATATATATATATATTATATATATATATATATATATATATATATATATATATATATATATATATATATATATATATATATATATTTACACATGGATACAAGCTTATGTTTTTTATACATGCATACAAGCGTATGTTGTTTACACATGCATACAAGCGTATGTTGTTTACACATGTATACATGCGTATGTTGTTTAAACATGTATACAAGCGTAGGTTGTTTACACATGTATACATACATGCGTATGTTGTTTACACATTTACATGAAATATACATTTAGGCTTGCTTTATATTGATGATTATGGAAATATTTATAGGATCTTGTTAAAATAACGAGCTGCTCCAGGTTTTTTGTGAAATTTAATCAGTGTTTGGAATATTTTTTAAATAATATAAAATTCATTAAAAATAAAATTACAATTACAAAATTTAGGACGTAGCAAAATTGTAATTATATTGAGAAATATATATTGTTTTCAATAAATAAATAGAGAGTTTATCTTAGTTTTGCATTTTCCCAAAACTCTTTTTCAGTTAAAAATAATAAAAAAAAATCTGCTGTCAGGTTCAAAGATATTTATTTATGTAGTTCTCTGCATGTGTATGTGTATGTGAATGTGAATGTGTGAGTGTGCGTGCGTGTGTGCGTGTTTGGAAATAATAAACTTTTATTTTATTTTTTTAAATTCGAATGAAAGCATGTACTATTATTATACGATGCTTTAATGTTTTAAAATTCAAATTTTGTTCTAAGAAACATAAAATGGAGTTTGTGCAAAACCCTTAATTAACATTCTATTAAAAGTGAATATAATGCAATAATGATCTCTCGCAGATATAAAATTATTCCATTGGAAATAACGTGAAAAAAATAATTTGTACACTTCAAAAATTTGTCCTAACGAATCGTTGGGACAAGTGGCATAAAATGTCACAATAAATTTTTTTTCAGTTATTTTCTTATTAGAAAATAAATCGGTGAAGCGACTTTCTTATGCTTAACATGTCTTTTCCCTATTGAAAATTTTACTGTGACGTTTTTGCCACTTGTCCCAATGATTCGTTAGGACAATTTTTGCGGTGTATTAACTGAGTTTTTATTTACTTATTTATTTATTCATTTATTTAATAATTTTAATTACCTAAGTTAGCAACGTAGTTGTTCAAGCGAAGTTAGCCTAGGTTAGGTAATATTAGTTTATCATTAATAATAATAATAATAATAATAATAGTAATAATAATAATAATAATAATAATAATAATAATAATAATAATAAACACTATTTCGTATCAAAATTATAATTTTATTACGAAATAATTTTACAAAAAACTTTATGAAACATTTTTATTATTGAAAACTAAAAATTTTTACACCATCGTTGCTATAAAATTCTTTTGTTGCGATTTTCGGTCATCCATTATTCCACTGTAATAGCAACAAAACACGCAACCTTTTTTTTTCTGCTACATTTTTATCGCAAAAATTATTTGTTAAAAATATATTCCATGAAATTTCAATACATAAGTGTTATGCTATTACCTTATAGCTTAAATTTCAATTTAGCGGACAAAATTTACCAAATTTTAAGTGAATATTTAAAAAAAAAAAAAAAAAAAAAAAAAAAAAAAAAAAAAAAAACCTATTTTTTTTTTTTTTTTTTTTTTTTTTTTTTTTTTTTTTTTTTTACCTTTTTCAAAAAAAAAAAAAAAAAAAAAAAATTAAAAAAAAAAACCTATACAAAAATCATAAAAAGTAATATTTTAGCTATTCTTTTTTATTATACATATATATTTTTGTTAATAATCTCCCTTTTCTTTCTTTCTTCTTGTAACAGTAACTTATTCCTGGTCTGAAATTATACTTCCTCTACTGTCCATAAACATGTTGAAAAATGACAATTTGAGCCACTTTGCAAAATTTAAAACCCATATATATATATATATATATATATATATATATATATATATATATATATATATATATATATATATATATATATATATATATATATATATATATATATATATATATATATATATATATATATATATATATATATATATATATATAATATATATATATATATATATATATAAATAAAAAAAAAAAAAAAAAAAAAAAAAAAAAAAAAAAAAGCAAAATAAATAAATAAATAAAAATAAAAAAAAAATAAAAAAAAAAAAAAAAAAATAAAAAATTACGATTCACTTAACACTAAGAAACACTTCCAAGTCTACCGTGGCACAAACGGTAGAGTGATTGATCCATGTACCCTGGGTATATTCTACCTAGAAAAGTTCCTCTCTTCGAATTGGGCAATGCCGGTGAGATGTGAACTTTTAGTTAAAAAAAAAAAAAAAAAAATAATCATATAGAGCCATTACATACAAAATTATTGATGTAAAACTCGGGGGTTCCCATCCCTTTTTTACTTCTGGACCCCCAAATACTCATATAGTTAAGGATTAGCTCATATTAGGGATCCCCAAAATAACATTTTTCCTTGAGAACCCCCTCAAAGCTTCTGTGGTTTACTGGGGGTCTATGTGGCCCCCCTCAAAGCTTCTGTTGTCAAATGGGGGTTCCATGTGAACCCCTCAAAGCTTCTGTGGTCCCCGGTTGGGAAACACTGATGAAAATAATTTAATATAAAGTTAACCTGCTTTAATTTTAAAATTATTACTTGACGATTATTGTCTTTTGGGGTAAAGAGGAAATTTAAAATAATCAATGGTATTTTTAATCACATAAAATATTTTTGCGCTTGGGTCAGAGTCTCTGTATTAAATGGTCAAAGCCTTTGTATTAAAGTCAGAAAGTGTAACAAGAACAAGATAGCTGACTTTCAAAGTTAACCGTTTTTAGAAGATTGTGAAGAAATTTCTTTTCCTGTCATTAAGGATCCAGTTACAGGACATCTTACCAAACTCAGAAACCTGTTCTCTGATTATTTTCTACAGCTGGATTCACATACTAACAACTGGATTATTAATCTCATCAAATGTAAAAATGCTGATTAGCCCAAAAAGTTTGAAGCGTCATATATTTATACTATGGAAGAAGTACTTCTTAAACCTCTCTCCAACGCACTGAACTTCAGAACAAATCGATCTCTCAGATATTTGAATGTCAAGAGCTGAAAAATCTTTCAAAATTGCATGTAGGAAAGAGGAAAAAAAATGTTTCTATTATTTGTAACAACATATCTATTGTGAATAAAGATTTTCCATATCTCATAAACTTCATTAAACTGAACATAAAATTGAAACAAACTTGTTTCAACATGAACCATGATGAAACAAAGTTGTTGAACTTTATTTGTAATGAAACTCCTTTATTCCTATAATAAAGCTGTTAAATTATTACAATGCTATAACCTCAGTTACGGGAAGATAAAGAAAAGTTTCCTCCTCTGGGGTCGAACCACCACATGTTGCGACTGAGAACAACAAAAGCTCTACCGCTGAGCTATCCTCGAACCCCAAAAAAGTTCGATTCAAGAACAGTTTCAAGCGAGCTCCAGTCAAGGCGATAAAACCAGGTTTTCACCCTATCCTTCCCTCGTTCTTATGATTTAAATTATTACAACCTTAGTAAATAAGTTGGAAATAATAGGACAGTAATAGGAAGATAAAGAAAAGTTTACTCATTTGGGGTCGAACCACCATATGTTGCGACTGAGGACAACAAAAGCTCTATTCGATTCAAGAACAGTTTCAAGCAGACGAACTCATGTCAAGGCAATAACACCAGGTTTTCACCCTGTTATTAATTTTGCCTTACTATTTTCACATTTAGTGCTATTAAATTTTATTTTTTTTATATATTTTAAATAAAAATACGAATATTTAAATGAATTTTGAAAAAGCAAAATTTGCCTATTTTCATTTAATTATTCATGCTTTAAAAAAAAATAAAAAAATAAAAAATTCTAAATTTATATAAAAAAAATTTTTTTTTCGCTCAATTATTTTAATTAATTTTGTATTATTTTTTTAAAGTTAGTTAAACGAGTTTGATACACATTTTTTTTCAGCTTTTTATATATTAATCGTAAAAATTTATTCAATGAACTATTTTGAATACGAAGGATTTTTTGTGTCTCCATATTCGATAAAAAATATAAATATATACAACAATTAGTTTGATTTTCAAGTCTATAATAGTAACATTGTTTTTTTTTTTTTTTTTTTTTTTTTTTTTTTTTTTGCATATCACCACCACCATTCACGGGCAAAGCCCCAATCAAGGAAGGGGTGTAACATTGTTGTATACAAATATAAATTTGGAACAGTTACTAAGAAAGTTTTACGCACTGCAAAAATTGTCCTAACGAATCGTTGGGACAAGTTACAAAAATGTCACAATATAATTTTTTAATAAAAAAAAGATATTGATACACATAATAAAGTAGCTTCACCGAGTTATTTTCAAATAAGAAAATAACTGAAATATTTTGATCAAAAATCTTTATGTAAATGTCCCAACGATTCGTTGGGACAATTTTTCAGTGTAGATAAAACGAAGTAGCTCTAAAATATAAATCCCATTTAGATGTTAAAGAGTCAAAAATAAAGAATAAAAACAATGTAGGAAAATTGTAAATTTTTTTTATATGTATTTCAAAATTATATATTTTACAAAACCGAAAACAAAGCCAAATAAAATCCAAAATAAATAGAAAAAGAAGCCCACTAAAACCCACTCGGCTAGTTTAAGAAAATAGGGGATTTACCCTAACCCTGATTATATATATATATATATATATATATATATATATATATATATATATATATATATATATATATATATATATATATATATATATATATATATATATATATATATATATATATATATATATATGTGTGTGTGTGTGTGTGTGTGTGTGTGTGTGTGTGTGTGTGTGTGTGTGTGTGTGTGTGTGTGTGTGTAGTTGTAAACAAGTAACTCTTATCATATAACAAATATTTTGAAATATGAGAATGGTGATACGCCAAGGAGTTTAGAAGCACCTGCTTGCTCTTTTTTACCAAAAATATATTTTAAAAAAACTGCAAAAAAAAAAAAAAAATAAATAAAAAATAAATTTTTTTTTTAATTATATATATATATATATATATATAATATATATTATATATATATATATATATATATATATATATATATATATATATATATATATATATATAATATATATATATATATATATATATATATATATATATATTATATAATATTATTTATGAAAAAATTTAAGAAAATGGTAAATAAAAATTAGTAAGCAAAATTTTTAATTAAAATACTGCTTACATATATATATATATATATATATATATATATATATATATATATATATATATATATAATATATATATATATATATATATATATATATATATATATATATATATATATATATATATATATATATATTATATATTTTTTATTGTTTTTTAATTTTTTATGGGGAGAAGACCCCTTTTCCGTACGAAAAAAATACTTTTAAGGGCATTTACACACCCCCTTGGGATGAATGGGGTATTTACCCCACCCTAAGGGTGGGTAATACCTTTCACCATGGGTGGGGAGGTCTCAAAAATCTATATTTTAATATCAGAAATTGCATGGCAGTGACCTGGAAAGATGGTTATGCAGCAAGGATCGAAGACCCCCTCCCTAGTCTAGTTCAGAAAAGAAATCGACGTAGCACTACTGCTGCAGGGTAGCGTCAGCTGCAGGAAACACTATTCATACACATATAGTACTTAAAAATATATATACATGAAGTATTTACTTATTCTATGATACACTTGTAAGTGAATATACACTAAAAATGGAAAAGACAGCAGAGGGGATTGAACGAGTAGATAATCTTCGTACGAAATGATTGCCTCATATCAACATCCATACATAACAGATCGTTAATGATATAAATATATGCGTGTATTTGTGTATATTTGTATGTATGTGTGTATGACAATATATAACTGTATGAAATTGGTTAATTAATCAAATTCCAATCATTACATTCAGTGGCCCAAAGCGTGAAAATCGTTGTTAAACGAATTTATGCGATATTGTTTGGTAAATTTAAACACTAAATTTATGACTATCTACAAATTTGGATTTTATAAAGCCTTTTTCGGTACACGATTATATATATATATATATATATATATATATATATATATATATATATATATATATATATATATATATATATATATATATATATATATATATATATATATATATATATATATAGTACTTACAATAGTACGGCGATACAAAAGGAAATCGCATTGGAACTGCTCATGATCTACAGTCATGACTGTAGATCATGAGCAGTTCCAATGCTATTTCCTTTCGTATCGCCGTGGCCTAGTGGTTTACTCATAAGACTACCATCTTAAAGGTCGCTGGTTTGAGTCCAATAGCGGACATTAATTTTCTGTATAGAAATAGTCTGTGAGAGTTTTAGCAGACTAAACTTATATATATATATATATATATATATATATATATATATATATATATATATATATATATATATATATATATATATATATATATATATATATATATATATATATATATATATATATATATATATATATATATATACTGATAGAAAATTTTTGACAACTTGCCAAAAACATCTCTAATAACTCCTGCAAAACTGCCACTCTTCCTCTTATTCGCTTTGACGGATCTGTTGATAACAGTTTCTGAAAAGGCTAAATTTTTTTTTTTTTTTTTTTTTTTTTGCTTTTTTTTCATATAATTCCACACTGGATGATTCTGGGAATCTCTCCTCCTCTGGGATCGCTCCTCCTACTCTTTATCTTCTCGTGTGTTTCGTGTCTATGGGGTTACACGTGATCTGGTGCATGGGATCTGAGATCTATGAACGTTAGGAAGGCTAATGCGCCGGATGGTTTGTTTCCAGTGTTTTTGTTCTGAGCTGGCACTTACATTCCTTCAACTTCCTATGCTTTAATACTAATACTTTTTCTCAGCGTTGGAAGCCCGCATTTTTTTCAACTGATGCCCATTTGTGAAGTTATTTTCAAAGCAAAGATAAAAAGCTTCAACTATTTCGGTAATGGCTATTTTAATAGCAAACTTTCCTTTTACTAAATTGAGACAAAATATTCTGGCAACCCTCTCCCTAAAGAATGGAAAAGAAATTGAATTTAATTTGTAAAACAAAAAACGTTCCGAATCAAATTTTTTTTTTTTTACCAAACGCCATCAGATTATGATGAAAATCTATTCATGCAGTAGCCTTATTTTATTTTACATACTTTTTCTTTAAAATGAGACATAATATTCAGCGTCCCTATCCATGCAGGAAAAATTTAAAGCTTCGGAATACTCCAAAAGGATTCGTCCCTCCTCAAAAAATTTTCCAGATGGTAATATACCCCAATTAATTATTCAAGAAAGCAACGCTGAATCCTTTGCACATGAACTCAAATGTGGTTGAAATTTCTTATCTACATTCTAATACCAACTAAAGACAAAATAAATAAACCTTTACCGTTGTATCGGAATGGTTGCGTTTGACAGCTGTGTTAACGTCTATGTATATTCATACACTGCAAAAAATATAACGAAGAGGAGCTGGAACGAATAACACTCGCAAATGTCACAAGTTTTTTCCAACAACTGAAAAAACAAACACACACAATACTCCAATTAAAGTATTTTCAATATATTTTCTAATTAGAAAATAATTAGAAAAAGTATTGGAACATGTTGGGACATTTGTTCTAA
>SEYY01003237.1:22500-32500 GCA_009176605.1 Armadillidium nasatum
ATGTACTTCATGAACAAACTTATTTTGACATTCTGCAATAGATTCATTCCCAACTGACGGATTATCTAACCGACACTTGTTGCGAACGAAAACAGGTACTCATTGTTCTATCTGTTCAACCAACTACGTGGACAAGGTTTCCTTGATGGTGTAACGGGTTAAGATGGATCCTCCTATTCATTCACAACAACCGTTGGTTCGATTTTCAAAGTTGACACTTGTATCTCATATAATCTTTATTTATTAATTAAGTATTGTGATTATCACAATATATATATATATATATATATATATATATATATATATATATATATATATATATATATATATATATATATATATATATATATATATATATATATATATATATATATATATATATATATATATATATATATGAGGTGTATGTATGTGAGTGTTCATGCTAGTTCACTTAAGCTTTCCACGTAAATTTTAGCCAATTTTTCTCGAGTGCAAAGAGAGGACAACTGTCTGTCTGTCTGTTGGTGTTCGTTTTTTATTATTCCATCCTTTTATCATTGGTTGAAATGAAATTGAGATGCATCAGCATAATTCATCTTTAATGTATGTATAACAATGAAACTCCAATTTTTTATAGCCCGGGTATTCGTTCGTGTAGACCATATTTTTGCATTATTATTTCAAGCGATTGTGTACGTGAATTTTATACGGTCATATTGATTTTAACGCTCATTCTTTGCAATACCCCCCCCCCTTCTCCTTCATCCTCCATCCTCAATAGGGAGTTACAATAACACAAGTGAAGGTCTCGTCTCTCATTAAATTTAAAAATACTTTTTATAACTAAATTCTGCTCACGCTGAATGTAGATCCTATGACATAGTGACCTACCTTCCATATAGGAGATTTAATCAGGTTTCCGGAGTCGGATACGGATTCGGATTCGGACTAAAATTATATTTTGGTGTTTCCGGAGCCTTTCTTTTTTGGAGGGGGGTGGAGGGTTGAATTAGTAGCAAGATTTTAGATTTTTTCTTTTATTATATGATAAAGAAGATATGGATCTGGAACCTAAGCCGGATCCGGATAATTTTAAAATTATGGATCCGGCGCCAGAATTTGAGCAGCCAATAATCATCACCGGCTTCGTAACTTTGGCTTTAATAATACAAACACACACACACACACAGGCAAGAGTCATTAGATATTTGCGAGACTAGACTACGGGAAAATAACTGTCCTAAACAGTCCGCTTGGCGCGAACACACACCCACACACTCACCCAACACACACACACACACACACACAGAGGACACATAAAAACATTCTCTCGTTCAAACAACTCTTCAGTAGATAGAAAGATATTCATCTGTGTCAAATTTTCACAGATGGTTTGGTTCAATTGGCAAAGTGCCAGCTGGCACGGGCAAATGGAAAAGCAAATGAGTTGCGTCTGTCATTTTCATTTGTAGACCGATGGGATTTACCTCCTATATTATATTTTTCTTTACTATTTCAACCAACCGCATGGGTCTCCTCTCTCTCTCTATCTATCTATCTATCTATCTATATATCTATCTCTATCTATCTCTATATATCTATCTCTATCTCTCTCTCTCTCTCTCTCTCTCTCTCTCTCTCTCTCTCTCTCTCTCTCTCTCTCTATATATATATATATATATATATATATATATATATATATATATATATATATATATATATATATATATATATATATATATATATATATATATATATATATAGTGAAAATAGAAACTTTTATGAGAATCCTTCTCTGGGGTCGAACCACCGCCTGTTGCGACTGAGAACGACAAAGACTCGATGCTCTACCGCTGAGCTATCCACGAACCCAAAAAAGTTCGTTTCAAGAACAGTTTCAAGCATATGGGTTCGTGGATAGCTCAGCGGTAGAGCATCGAGTCTTTGTCGTTCTCAGTCGCAACAGGCGGTGGTTCGACCCCAGAGAAGGATTCCCATAAAAGTTTCTATTTTCACTTTATACATATTTACTGATGCGTTTATAGCATTGTAATTAAATAATATTATATATAATATATTATATATATATATATATATATATATATATATATATATATATATATATATATATTATATATATATATATATATATATATATATATATATATATATATATATATATATATATAAACGTACAGCTTTTTATGAAAACTAACACACTCGTTATCCGATAAAATATTTCTCTATTTAAAAACCACTAAGTATAAAACAATAAAAATAAATAAAAAATTAAAAAGAAGGGAACAATAAATAAAAAGAAATCAACAAGTAACAAGGATAAAAGAGCTACGAACGTTTCGGGAAACTAACTCTTTCCCCTCATCAGCGCAACTGAGGACAGAAGGCAGAAAGAAAATGTACGAAGCCTCGCGTCGCCAGAAGATCGGGAAGCAAAAAAAATTAACCTAAATTGAGAATAAATTTGGTACCTATTGCGTATTTGGAAAAAACTTTTTTGAAAATGCTCTTCAAATAACCTAAAAGTACAGTGTCTATATCGAAAAAGCCAGAGGAAGTATTGAAATAATTTGAAGTTTTAATAAAAAATGCCTTGATAAATCTGTTTAGATTTTTTGATTTTGACGAAAATAAAATTGTAGCATCATTCCAGTTTATTTTGTGATTATTTGTTATATGAAGAAAAATTGCTTTGCTAGTGTTGCATCTTCTTACATATGTTCTGTGTTGTTCTATACGAGCATGCAACGATTTGATAGTTTCGTCTATATAAAGAGTTACAAGAAATACACACACCCCACTTTTTCTGTAAAAAAAAAGTAGTATTGTTATTAATAAGTGTATAAGAAATTTTATCAAGGAAACTAAAAATCAGATGGATATTGTAAAGTGAGGATATAGTAAATTGTAAAGATGATAAGGGATTATTATATGGAACGACTACAGCAATATTGGGAGGGGGGGGGGTTCACGTGGTTAAATATTTTTTTTATATATAGGAAGAGTTTGGTTGTGTTTGTTAATAACTTGTAATGTATATCCAAGAGGTAGCTCTTTTGTCCTTGTTACTTGTTGATTTCTTTTTATTTATTATTCCCTTCGTTTTAACTTTTTATTTATTTTCATTGTTTTATACTTAGTGGTTTATATATATATATATATATATATATATATATATATATATATATATATATATATATATATATATATTATATATATATATATATATATATATATATATATATAATATATATATATATATATATTTTTTTTATTTTTTTTTTTTTTTTTTTTTTTTTTTTTTTTTTTTTTTTTTTTTTTTTTTTTTTTTTTTTTTTTTTTTTTTTTTTTTTTTTTTTTTTTTTTTTTTTTTTTTTTTTCAATAAAAATTTTTAATATTAAAGGTGCTAGTATTACATTTGCGGTATGTTCATTGTTGGGTGGGATACAAATTATTTTGGCATTGTTGTAAAATTTCTGTAGTTTTAATAGTTTTTTTATATATATATATAAAAATTTCATTTTTAAAATTTTTTTCAAAAATATTTTGGGTTGTAACTTTTTTCTAGGCATACAAATCCCAAAAACTTGTTTGAAGTTGAATTAAAGACAAAGTCTTCCAGCAGACTTTTAACATATTTGGGTTTAGATCGGTCAAACGACGAAAAGGTTAAAATAGAAAAAAAGGTTGGCTTTTGAAGAAATTTTCGACTTTTCACAACCTTATTTGGATTTAACTTTTTTTTCTTCTTCTTCTTTTTTTGATGGAGTCGACCTGGTCTAAAATTCAAGAGTAGCGCACAAGGACTATATCTATAAATTGATTGGAGCGGATTTTTTTATTAACAAAAAAAAAATTAAAAAAATATTTGAAAAAAATTTGAAAATTCCCAAATTTTTGGAGGGTCAGAACTTGTTTTGAACAAGACATTTGAACAGCAGTTGTTAAGATCAAGTTTACCTATAGTGTTTCTGAAAATTTGTGCTAGATCGCTCAAACAAAATAAAAGTTATTTGAAAAAGGAAGGTCTGCGATACATATATATTACAGAAATATATAATATAATATATATATATAATATATATATATATATATATATATATATATATAATATATATATATATATATATATATATATATATATATATATAATATAATATATATATATATATATATATATATATATATATATATATATATATATATATTATATATATATATATATATATATATTATATATATATATATGGAGCGATACCAAAATTTTTACCGATACCGATACTTAAAAATTCCCCGATACCGATACCTAAAAATGTGCCGATACTTGCCGATACTACTACCGATACCGATACTTTACTCTTGTCTAAAAATTTTACCGATGCCGATACTGATACTCAAAAACATGCCGATACTGCCGATACCGATACTTCACTCCATCCCTAATATATATATATATATTACAGAAATTTTACAAGAATACAAAAATGTGCCTCTCGCCCTAGTATGATCAGTCCAAAAGTTGAACGTTAATACCTTCAAAATTACAATTTTATCCTAAATATTTTTGTGACCTTTTTTGTAAACTTTTCACACATTCTGATATAAAAAGACTGAACCTATTGGCAACTGCTACCAAAATATGATACTTTTTCGTAGGACTAAATACATTGGTAGTTGGTACCAAAGTCTGAGACTTTAACCTCAAAATATTTAAAGGAACTGAAATTTTATATGATTTAACGAATTATACTTGAAGTATATGTGCATATGCAAGTGAACATGCATGTGTGTGTGTATGTGTGTGTGTGTGCGTCTTAATCACGACCTTCCAGTGTAGAAGTCAGAAAAATAAGAATCAATCAAACACAAACTTGTTTTTCCAAAGCAACACACATACACACACACACAGAACAAAACCTTGTTTCACACATTCTTTTGTACTGAAATATTAATAAAATTAATAATGATTTATTAGATTTTCATTTATAAAAAAAAAATTTTAAAAAATGGTATGTTAAGTTTAAGTGATTAGAAATTATAAACCTAACGTTTTTTATTATTATTTTCTTATTAATTTTTTTTATAAAAAATTTTTGCAAAAAAAATTTTTTTTTTTTTTTTTTTTTTTTTTAATTTAATTATTTTGTTTTAAAAATTATTCCTACAATTCAAATTAAATATATTCATAGTCTGTGAGAGACAGAATTTCTACTCAAAATTTTAACATAAAATCTAAATAAATAAATAATAAAGTTATGCATAGAGGAACTCATAATTCCCGAAGAAGTTCTACAGTAAAATCCCTGATTTCACCTGCTGAGCCCAACCATCCGTGAGCCTCTTTAAATATATATATATATATATATATATATATATATATATATATATATATATATATATATATATATATATATATATATATATATATATATATATATATATATATATATATATATTTATTTTATATTAATAAAATTATATTATAAATTTATATATAATATTATATTATATATATATATATATATATATATATATATATATATATATATATATATATATATATATATATATATATATATATATATATATATATATATATATATATATATATATCTAGAACTAGAGAGGAAGATCCGGATTCATAGTTGAAGACATTGATTTTTTTCCTCTATAATTTCGGTGCTATTTTTTTTATTTTTTATTTATTTATTTATTTTTAACCTTTTTATAGAAATAACAAATTCAAATCATGTTTTTTGTTTCATGGAATAAGTAGTCATATTTATTTAGAATTCTTTACTTTTACAATATCCTATGTCCATACAATATAGTTCAATATTATAGAACAAATTGCATTTATTCTATAATAGATCAGCTTTTTAAAATTTTAAAAGGGTTGAATTTAAAGAAAGAATAACCCATAAACCTACAAGTAATACGCACAATATTGTACGAGTAATATACAACGTATTTATATCAATCACTATGAAATAAAAAAAAAAAATTAAACAAGCCAGCAAAAAGTAAATTTTTTAATGTGATTTATGTGATTTATGTTCTTGCCCTTAACATATATATCTTGGTGCTTAGTTATGATATTGCTCAAATGTACTCGTTTTTTTTTTTTTTTTTTCGATCTTTTCATATTTTATATTTGTGCGCATGCGCAGGAATTCCAACTCGCTTTCGTAAGCAGAAAACTTCAGTAGTATCATCAAAAACCTATTTTTGCAATATGACTGTTCTCCTTCTTTTAAATATCTATCCAGAATACATCAAGAAGAACTTTGAATTTTAATTTCAGATGCCATTAAGAAGGTCAGTTATACACATGCCATAAATGCGTTTCTCAACTATACATAGTCCTCTGAGTAGCACAATTTTAAAAAAAAAAAAGTGTTTAATTTTTTTTAACCAATATAATGCAATTAAAAATATTGAGTCACCATTGCTCACTCCCCGCTGCACCCCGGTGGGGGAACCACTTCTGCTATAAACGTCTGCAACTTATTCTTTTAAGACTCTCTCTCTCTCTCTCTCTCTCTCTCTCTCTCTCTCTATATATATATATATATATATATATATATATATATATATATATATATATATATATATATATATATATATATATATATATATATATATATATATATATATATATATATATATATATATAATATATAATATAAAAAAAGAAAAAAATAAAAAAAAAAAATTAAAAATAAAAATAAACAAAAAAAAATTCTATGATATTTACACAAGCATCGGAAGTATTTTGGCGCATAATATATATATAATATATATAATATATATATATATATATATATATATATATATATATATATATATATATATATATATATATATATATATATATATATATATATATATATATATATATATATATATCAGCGGAGAAATTCTGTTTTTGAAAATTTTATTTGTAAATTTGATTTGGTTTATCAACCATGAATACGTTTTATGAGCTGAGTGGGCAGGAACAGGTTAGAGTTATTTAAACCTTTACCCAGGGTTATTTTCTAAATTTAATTTATAGTTGAACAAAAATAAGGAAACTATATTGTATAAGATATTTCAAACAAGTTTGGCTTTTGAAAAAAACACTTACTGGTGATCTTTCATATTTCTATGACTGTTGGTCCCACGATCTTCGGCATTTCGATGAGTCTTTTGCATTTCGAAAGCCTTCGATAGGATTTTGCATAAAGCTTTGATTTCTGAACTTCCCTTTCTGATTTCCTTTCCGGTCATTCTATAGCAGCTGTTGTAATTGGCCACTTTTCATCCTTTAAACATATTAATAGTGGTATTCATCAAGGATCTGTCCAATCCGCAACACCCTTTCTACTTTTCATTAACAGCCTTCTCTCTATTAGTTCAATCACCTATCCACTCTTATGCCGATGACTCCACCCTTCATTACTCCTTTCAATTTTAAAGGAGTAATGAACAGTAATTAATTGACGCAAGAAGAGTGCCCTTGGAGCAACTGACCTCTGATCTTTCTCGTATTTGAAATTGGGACGGTGAAAATATTTTCGGTTTCAATGCCTCAAAAACTCAGTTCATACATTTCTCTACTCGACACAACCTTCTACACAACTATGACATCATCTTCGAAAACACACAACTCAAACCTTCGTCTGTCCTTAATATTCTGGGTGCTTCTGTTTCCCAAAATCTTTCTTGGAAAGATCACATTAATTCTCTTTTTAAAAGCTTATAAGAGACTGGGTGTTCTGAGGCGACTTCGTAATTTCTTCATGTCACCACAGTTGCTTTCTATTCACAGGGGTATTGTTAACCCCTGTTCGGGGTACACCTCAGAAATCAGAGGTGGTTTCACTCATACAGCATTCCTTGAAAAGGTGGAGTCTAGAGCTTTTCATTTTTAACTCTTTCGTTCACGCTAATTATCTCCAGTCTCTTTCTACCCGTCGAATTGTTTCTGTCTCTCTCTACAATCGTCATTACAACGGATACTTCTGTTCTGAACCCTTCCGACGCATACTTCCTCCACTGAGAAGGGATCGTGCGACACGTCTTCTACACAGTCTCATCCTTCCTATGTCCAACTCTCTGACCCTAGACATAACCGCTATGCTCAATCTTACATGTGCTCTACTGGTAAATTCTGAAACACACTCCCTTTATTTGTTTTCCCAACTTCCTCTGACTTGCACACTTTCAAACTCCCGTGTATCGGGACATGTCGACCTTTAACTTGACTAGATTTCCTGTACTTTCCTACTCGGATGGAAATCGTTAGACTGGACTTTGCTAGCATTGAATATATATATATATATATATATATATATATATATATATATATATATATATATATATATATATATATATATATATATATATATATATATATATATATATATATATATATATATATATATATATTTTTTTTTTTTTTTTTTTTTTTTTTTTTTTTTTTTTTTTTTTTTTTTTTTTTATTTAATTTATTTATAAAAAATTAATCCATTTATATATTCACATAATTTATTTAGACAACAATAAATTATTAAGAACAAAAAAAAAACAAACTAGTTTGACCGAAATTGTTGCCGTTAAATTTCAATGTGTCTAAATTAAGAATTGAAAAAAAAAAAAAAAAAAAAAAAAAAAAAAAAAACTACGCCTTTGCAAAATTTAAACACAAAAAAGACAACTTATTTTTAACTTTTTTTTTTATAAGGTGTGTGTGAACTGTGAAGCTACCGAAAACGGAACACTCAATCAGCAAATTAACGCCATTCGCACAAGTAATGGCGTGTTTAGAAATACACAAAATAATATTTTTTTTTTTTACAAATGTCATTTTCTCTCTTAGAGATTTTAAAATCTTCAATTTGAGTGCGTATGTAAGTCTGTGTGAGGTCTTGGCCGCCTTCATTATCTCTGTTTATTTAAACAAAAAAAAATATTCTCTTGCACATTCTCAGTGTATTTAACTTACAACTTTATATTATTAATAAAATTAAGTCTTAACTAGTAAACAAAAAGTGAGAAAAAGAGAGAGAGAGAGAGAGAGAGAGAGAGAGAGAGAGAGAGAGAGAGAGAGAGAGAGAGAGAGAGAGAGAGAGAAAGAAATATATATATATATATATATATATATATATATATATATATATATATATATATATATATATATATATATATATATATATATATATATATATATATATATATATATATATATATATATATATATATATATATATATATATATATATATATATATATATATATAATATAATTTTTTAGGCGTCATCTTGTCTGCCAAATATAAATTTTACATTATTTTTAAAACACTGTCAGATGAATATATATATATATATATATATATATATATATATATATATATATATATATATATATATATATATATATATATATATATATATATATATATATATATATATATAATATATATATATATAATTTATTTATAGGCGTTCTGATCTCCGTAACTATCCTGTCCTATCACCCTCGATGCTTGTAAATATAGTTAAGGAGTACATCTGTTATACCGAATGATTCGTATTAGAGTTCACCTGCACGTAAAGACCTTCCAAATAGGGAAAAACTCGTATTTCTTCTTCCCGAACAAAGATTTATTATCAATACGTGTGAGATCAGCTGCAATATTGGTATGGGTGCTTAATGTTATTGATATTAAAATAAATTTTTTTATTGGTTTTCAAGATTTTATTTTAAGTTCGTTCCTTTAAACCTTGACAGTTATGAAGTAAAATGGAGAATAATAAGGCCTGGGATTTTTATTAAAAACTTTCGTTTGTGATGATGAAGGTTTTCAATGGTTTTATAGGAGGGGGTTGGGATGGGGAGGTAGCGCTTTTCTTCTGTTGTCTATCAAACTACTATGGTATACTACCAAATATTTATTTGTGAACCAGTGTACCACTATTAATGAAATTAAACTCGGGTCCCCACAATGGTACTTTT
>SEYY01003237.1:37500-60000 GCA_009176605.1 Armadillidium nasatum
TCTTCCCCTTCATGTTCATTTTCCTCTTCATATTCACCTTCACCTTCATCTTCATCTTTGTGTTTTCTTGACCATTTCTCAAAGTCAATGTTTACTTTGAAACTAAAAACACAATAATGGATTAAAAGCTCGTCTTAAATCGTCGGAGAGAACGAACATCCTTTTGAACAAATTTCACATAATTACATTCCAAGAAAAGTCGTTCCTTGACTTGGATTTTTTTTTTAGACTTTAAAAAGAAAAAGAGGCAGTTAAATTCAAAGTCTGTTAAGTCACCAAATTGCTTTTTTGAAAATATTTGTCTGCTAAAGAAGACAGAATTAATCAATTTTTCCAGCTCTCACCTTTTAACAAACTTAAAAAAGCAAAATGAGAGAGAGAGAGAGAGAGAGAGGAGAGAGAGAGAGAGAATATATATATATATATATATATATATATATATATATATATATATATATATATATATATATATATATTATATTATATATAATTATATATATATATATAGAGATTAAAGAAGAGGGAAAGGAGAGGAAAGAGAGAGAGAGAGAGAGAGAGAGAGAGAGAGAGAGAGAGAGAGAGAGAGAGAGAGAGAGAGAGAGAGAGAGAGAGAGAGAGAGAGAGAGAGAGAGAGAGAGAGAGAGAGAGAGAGAGAGAGAGAGAAGAGTGGTTCTTCTAAATTTCGCTTGCCCTGATATTATAATATTATATAATATATATATATATATATATATATATATATATATATATATATATATATATATATATATATATATATATATATATATATATATATATATATATATATATATATATATATATATATATATATATATATATATATATATATATATAGGTAAGGAAAAGTTAAAATACAAAGTTATAAAAAGAAATAAATAAATAATGATGGTAAAGCTGAACTCCCCTTTTTCGATTTCTTTTTTTCTCACAAAATAACGAGGCTTCAATCCTCAGAAGATGTAAAAAAAGACTCTCTGGGATCCCCAAAGAAAAAATTTCTTTTTTTCTTCTTTTTCTTTTCTTTCTTTTTCTACTTTTTTCATTTCTTTTTCGATTTTTTCTTTCTTTTCTTTCATTTTCAATTTTTTCCTATTTTTTCACTTTTTCTTTTTCTTCTTTTTTTCCTTTTACCTTTATTTGTGGTCAATTTTTTTTCCCATTTTATTATGTATTTTCACAATTTGTTTTCTTTATTAATTGAAATATAATTCCATAAGTTTATTTTATCTATTTATATATCTACGGTATCTCTTTTTTTTCTCCCTCTCTCTCTCCCTGTCTCTCACAATTTTATTTATTATAAAAAAAGTGAATATTCAATTATGTTTTTCTAGTTCGTTCGTTCGTTTCTCTTTCCCTCTTAGAGAGAGAGAGAGAGAGAGAGAGAGAGAGAGAGAGAGAGAGAGCTTGGAACGTTACTTCTTCAGTTAAACAAAAACCAAATGTAAGAAATTAATTAAAATTCAATCCCTGCAAAATTAGAAGAGCAATTTCTGTCATTGGGACCAAGGGGGGGGGGAAGGGCGGGGTGAAGCCATAGGGGAGACAAAGGGGCCGCCAGGGGAACCACAAGACATAAGGAAATTGAAAAAAAAGAAGAAAGAATCCACAAATATGACGGGTGAGTTAGAAAATAGAATTAGAAGACAGAAATACTTAATAACTATGCAGAAAATTATGTAGCACAATTTATTATTATTATTATTATTATTATTATTATTATTATTATTTTTATTATTATTATATTATTATATATTGGTTGGACAAAAAATATGGAAACACCCAAACAAACAAACATAATCTTGACTATTATGGCGTTGGACCAGTCTTGGCATCTAGAGCTGCTTGGATTTCTTCTAGGAATGGATAAATAGAGGTCCTGTGTAGTTTTGAGGGCAATCTTGCAAAAAAAAACAGTGGCAAGTTCTGATAATGATAATGGGGGTAGACAGTGCGCTCGAACATTTGTCTGCAACAGTGCCCACAAGGGCTCAATAATATTGAGATAGGGCGATTGTGGAGGTCATAGCAGATGTGAAACCTCACCCTCGTACTCAGAAAACCAGTCCTGGACGATTTTAGCTCTGTGAACATAGGCTTTGTCATCCTGATAAACAGCATCACCATCAAGGGACAAACATTGCAACATGGGATGGATAGTTATCCAAAATGATCACGCAGTCATGGTCAGTGACAGTACCTTGCAAGACGATGATAGATCCGGCAGAAAACCACGATATAGGCTACCCATACCATGACCGAACCCATCGTATTTTACTGTGGGTTGCAAACACCCTGCTTTGTAAGTTTGGCTCGGCGTTCTCCAGACGTACACTCGGCCATAAGTTGGGAAAGGTGTAATGCTCAACTCATCTCACCAAATGATCTTCAATTTGCTCCACAGTCTAATTTTTATGCATTTGACACCACTGTCTCCTCTTAATAGCTTTCTGGGTACTGAAGAGTTCGTACTGTTTTGGTGCTAATAGGATTTGTGAGCACGTTATTCAGCTCGGCAAAAATCTTTGGAGCAGTAGACTTCTGATTTTTCATCACAACCCTACTTCTCTCCCTGTTATCATCACATTTCTATCAACCCTGTTGTTTGTCGGATGCGATTTTTTCCAGTCCTACTGTGTGCCGACATAATTTTTGATACTATGCCAGGCTATACCCCAAAACACTTCGGCTACTTTGGTTACAGGAGGAACCCACCATGCAAGCCTTGACAATGTGGCAGCGTTGGAATTCCGTCAGCTCTGACATGATTCATTCACAACTGCACGGAACTCTGCCTTGACGACAAATGATGTGTGAAACGTGCAGACGAGGTTATAATAGTAGTTACCTTGTGAATAAACGACAGCGCAAACTACAAACCCAGCAATAACATACCTGTCATTACCTTCGTGAATTTTGTCAGGTGTTTCCATATTTTTGCCCAACTCCTATATATATATATATATATATATATATATATATATATATATATATATATATATATATATATATATATATATATATATATATATATATATATATATATATATATATAGTTGTAGATATAATTAATGTTAATACTTATCTTATTATAATTAGGATTATGAAAAATTAATATCAAATATATTCAAATTTCTAATTTTAATTTAGAAGGATTGAAAAGGAAGCAAAATTTATTATATGATATATATATTATATGATATTATATATTATAAGATATATATTATATTAAAATTTTTATTTGAAAATATTTGAGTTTAGTGCTAATGAAAAGTTGAAAATAATTTGCAAATTTTTTTTATTCATCTTGAGCAGTGTTGTGTGTGTGTGTGTGTTGTGTGTGTATGTGTGCGTGTGTGTGTGTGTGCATGTGTGTGTTTTTTTTTATTATTATATTTTGCAACTTGTTAGGTTGGAAATTTAATTTAATCCTTTTCACACTCTTTACCCTGCTAACACACACATATATATATATATATATATATATATATATATATATATATATATATATATATATATATATATATATATATATATATATATATATATATATATATATATATATATATATATATATATATATATATATATGCACCATATCCCGCATGATGCAGGGTGGTGTCGATTGAAGAAAGTTTTAACATTCCTGCAATCGTACGTAGGAAAAAAATCTGGTTGAAAAGGTTTCCCAGCCTTTAGAACCATGCGAAGAACTATTCTTCATTTGACTTGACTACGACGAAATAATCATCCTTTATTGATCAAAAGTTACTTCCAACTTAATTCCATTTTTTTTTTTCTTTTAATATATAATTTTCCATTTTACTGCCGAAAATACGTTGTATCGAATGATGTTTTGCTTCATAAAAATTTTTTTTTATTGAATTTCTCTTAATTTACTTTTTAAAAAAAATACTGAAAATTTATAACGAAAAATAAAATACAACTTTTTTATTGAACTTTGGTCAATATCATTCTTCTTATCAACAAACTCTGCAACCTCAGGAAGAAATCTCAAAGCCTCATATCCAACAGCCTACCCTTCTCTCTTCTGCTCTTCTCATCTCTTTTCTTCTGATTTCCTTATGATATTTCTGACTTTTCTTCTTCCCATCTGCTTCCAACCACATCCACTCTCGACGGCAGTCGAATTATATATATATATATATATATATATATATATATATATATATATATATATATATATATATATATATATATATATATATATATATATATATATATATATATATATATATATATATATATATATATATATATATATATATATATATATATATATATATATATATATATATATATATATATATATATATATATATAGAGAAAAAGTGAAGCTCAAAAAAAAAAAAAAAATTTGGGTTTTGTTAGGATAAAAATTTTTAGTTTATTCTCTTTTCATGACAAATAATAAAATTAAAAACTTTAAAAATATTTAATAGCCCCCTCGTTTAGTAAAGGTCCACTATTATTATCATTATTATAGTACATAGCGCCGTTTCCCCAGTGCTAGGGAAGGTTGCGTCAGCTGCAGATATTTAGGTATCTTAAACCACAGCTGTGCACCGGAAGACAAAAAACTGTTGAGCGTTCCCATCCACAAACAGCCTTAATTAGGAGCTTACTTGTAAAACTGTAAATGATTTTGGTGTTCTTGTAGCTTAATTAACACACTTCTGTTATTCAAGCAGACTAAAAAGCCTATTTTAAATTTTATAATCATCTTTTCTTCAAAGGAACATCGTACCAAACATTTGCTGTTTCACAAATATATATATATATATATATATATATATATATATATATATATATATATATATATATATATATATATATATATATATATATATATATATATATATATATATATATATATATATATATATATATATATATATATATATATATATATATATATATATATTTGGCCATTTATCAGGTAATTTAGGTCCCTTATTCCCAGATAGAGCTTATAAAGTGACGTCTTCCTAATTTGCCAAAATTTATTGCATGACCCGCACTGAAGAACATAAATAAGAAAATGAAGAAAAATATGAGAGACGAATAAGAAAAGAGAAGAAAAAGAAAGAAAAAAAAGAAAACTCTAAAAAAGGAGAAAAAAAGAAAAAGAAAAAAAATGATAAAGAAAAAAGAAAAAATGAGAAAGAGAAAAAGGAAAAAAGAATAATAAGAAGAATAAGAAGAAAAAGGAAGAAGAAAAAAAGAAGAAAAAAGAAGAAGAAGAAGAAGAAGAAGAAGAAAAAGAAGAAGAAGAAGAAGAAGAAAAAGAAGAAGAAGAAAAAGAAAGAAAAAGAAGAAGAAAAGAAGAAGAAAAAAAGAAGAAAAAGAAAGAAGAAGAAGAAGAAGAAGAAGAAGAAGAAGAAGAAGAAATGGAGTCAACTTATTCTTTTTGCATGTCAGACAAAAAACATTTAAAGTAAATGTATTATTGAAGATATTAAAAACGTTTACCTTTGATTCACTTTCAAACTTATTGTTTTCGAAGCGGCAACTCCCATCTTCAGTGACATTTTAGCCGATAATTTAGTGTTACTTAAACTAATTTATATTCATACAAAAACGATGCCACGGAAACAGCTGTTAAATAGTTTTTAATCCTTTTTCAATATTTTTTTTTTAAAAATCTTCTACATTCAATATCCTGTTTTGAAAAAATTTGATGAAAAATTAAAATTTATTATAATTATATTTTACATATATATAAATTTAACATAGAAATCGTTTCTTCAGATTCCAAACTGATGAAAGTTTTCCTTTTTTTTTTTTTTTTTTTTTTTTTTTTTTTTTTTTTTTTTTTTAACCGCCCCCAATCTTATTGGCGTCTCAAATTCAGATAAGGCGAATGGGGTCATAAACTTCTAAAATATCTTGTTAGGTATTCCGATTAATATATATATATATATATATATATATATATATATATATATATATATATATATATATATATATATATATATATATATATATATATATATATATATATATATATATATATATATATATATATATATATATATAACCAGATTTCCCAACATAGGAAACTATGAAGGGTTGTTGTGATAGGCCTAGCAAGCCGACAACGCAAAACAAATATTGCTCGAGAAACCTATGCTGCGCCTCGGAGAATGGATTGAGGAGGATTCTGGCTAGGCCGGAGGGAAGGAGACCGGCGGGCAGACCTAGGAAGAGGTGGATGGAATCGATTGCTGAGGCTGTGCAGAGAAGAGGAGCAACGGTGGGAGAAGTGGAAGAGAATCGAACATTTGCTGACAGAGAGATCTGGAGAAGATTCACGCGACGTAACAGGCCTTTGCCTAAAGGAAGGATATGATATAATATATAATATATATATATATATATATATATATATATATATATATAATATATATATATATATATATATATATATAAATAATAAAAAAAAAAAAAAAATATTAAAAAATATTAACCAAAGTAATAATAATAAAAAAAAAAATAAAATAAAAAAAAATCTCTCCACAAAATCACGCCCTAAATAAAATATGTAGCACGTATGAATACGTCCTAATGAACGAATGTTAAAAAATATGGATTATATAGGCCCAATATAGCCTAATCACGCGGGACTCCTAATCGTTCATCCGTCATTGACGCGAAATGATTCTACAGATTGAAACATTTTTGGACTTCATACTAAAATATTTGAAAAATGTAATAATTATAGGATATATGAACGAAATTTTTGCATTTGTTAAAAAAAAAAAAAAAAAAATTAGACAAAAAAAAAAACCTGTAATTGATTCAAACAATGCTCATTGTTCGCAAAATAAAATATATATATATATATATATATATATATATATATATATATATATATATATATATATATATATATATATATATATATATATATATATATATATATATATATATATATATATATATATATATATATATATATATATATATATATATATATATATATATATATATATATATATATATATACCAAACACTTTAATTATTGATTTAATTTTAGGTCAGGTCAATACCAGAAGATAAAATAAAATACAGAAACCCAACCAACTAAATGAAAAATAAACCATATAAGACATATGGCTAAACATGTGTTAATACAATGTCTATGCCACATTTCCAGTCTGAAGAATATGCCACAGTATTATTTGACCATATATATATATATATATATATATATATATATATATATATATATATATATATATATATATATATATATATATATATATATATATATATATATATATATATATATATATATATATATATATATATATATATAGGGTTCTTTTAGGATTAAAGATAACATGATAAATGCATTACTAATGATAACAAACGACAATGTTATGCTATATATGATGCCCTTGATTGTGTTAAAATACGTTCACAATAAAAACATATAATAATAATAATGATAATAATAATAATAATAATAATAATAATAATAATAATAATAATAATAATAAAAATAATAATAATAAAGTATATAGTAAAATATTAAACTGTTAGTAGAAAATACAGGAAGTGGTACCTGGTGTAATGCCCTAGGATATAGGATATAAGAAGCCACAGTTGTTATAGGCAGTACCTTGTAGTGAGATTTGGGGGTGCAGTTGTAGATGAAACTGTAGGTACAGTGAGGCCTGAGATAGAAGGAGAAAATACTTTGCTAGAAAAAGTAATAGGAACACTGGTATAGAAACAACAGTATTTCCAAAGACGGAGAATCGTGGAACCAGGTGAAGTTTTGGTACCTAAGGTTGAAATTAAAAATAACACTCACCAAATGGTACAATAATATTTGCTGAACACTTTATAAAGTAAAGGTTAGCTGATAATTCCTTTAAGAAAGTTAATAATAAAAAATATATCAGAACAGACACTCCTGGACTAGGCGTAAGACATCTTATTGTTTATGACAAGGGTTCAATTTTAAAAACTACTCCGACCGGGGTTAAACTTTCATAGAACGGAGTCAGACGTGACGGTTACAATATATACTATAATATATATATATATATATATATATATATATATATATATATATATATATATATATATATATATATATATATATATATATATATATATATATATATATATATATATATGATTCGACTGCCGTCGAGAGTGGATGTGGTTGGAAGCAGATGGGAAGAAGAAAAGTCAGAAACATCTTAAGGAAGTCAGAAGAGAAGAGAGAAGAGCAGAAGAGAGGAGAAGAAAAAAGAAGAGAGAGAGAAGGGTAGGCTGTTGCATATGAGGCTTTGAGATCTTCTTCCTGAGGTTGCAGAGTTTGTTGATAAGAATAATTGATATTGACCAAAGTTAAATAAAAAAAAATTTTTTTCGTTATAAATTTTCAGTATTTTTTTTTGTTGAAAGTAAATTAACAGAAATTCAATAAAATTATTTTTTGTAAGGCAACACATCTTTCGACACAACGTACTTTCGGCAGTAAAATGGAAAATTATATATTAAAAGAAAAAAAAGAATTAAGTTGGAAGTAACTTTTGATCAATAAAGGATGATTATTTCTTCGCAGTCTAGAGGCTGGGAACCCTTTTCAACCACGTTTTCTTCCCACGTACGATTGCAGGAATGTTAAAACTTTCTTCAATCGACACCACCCTGCATCATGCGGGATATGGTGCAATATATATATATATATATATATATATATATATATATATATATATATATATATATATATATATATATATATATATATATATATATATATATATATATATATATATATATATATATATATATATATATATATATATATATATATATATATATATATATATATCGATATCTATCTAAACTCTAAATTGAGTCACATAATATTCCTTTCTCTTTCTTCTGGAATTACCATTGCGGGTGGTTTCAATGTTTCACTACTGTCAATGGCTTTCGATTAGTCCTGATGACAGAACTGATAAAGTCGTTTAGCATTTGCTTATCGGTAATACCTTTGATCAGTTCATTCAATTAGTTGTTCATGCCTTCGGATTCTCTTTGAAGTAAACAAACTATTGTATAATTTCCAACAGTTCGTCGTCGCCTTAGGCTGTTAAACTTCTTGTTCTGGATTTCGCCTGGTACCTTGTCATCTCTATAAATATTATATTTCCAAGCCTTTCGCAAAACATCCCCTCCCCCTCCCCCTCTCCTCTCTTTCGGCAAAGGAACTTTTTTTTGTGATTTTATTGCTGAAACTGGTCAGACTTGCAGTTATACTTTTTTGACTTTCCTTGGAATAATAACTTCTTCAGTGGGAGATCTTTCTTGGAGTGTTCAAGATCGAATTTATTCTCTCCGGTTCAAGTAAACATAAATTAGTGCTTATACTATCATATCCTCTGATGAGGAAGAGTACATTTTACTTCTTTTTTTGAAACTAAAAATCACAAACCTGGAATTAACTTCAACTATTCTCGTTCTATTCGTTAAAAGAAAACACTACACTCAAAAATTAAAGTGGCCATTAAACTCTAGAAATTTGGATCGAGAAAATTCATTTTTTCTTAATAGAAACTGTAATAATATTTCGCTTCTTTTCAACCGAACGCACCACTATACTCTATCATCTAACTGTTTTATTACTATTCACCTTTTAACACTTTACTCAACCCACTGACTCTAATTCCATTTTAGATAATTTTGAAGCTTATCTTCCTTTTCTACATTCTTCCAACTCATTTAGATCAATAAAATCTAATTTTTTCTTCAAGATAAGACTTCCTTACATTGCCAATTTGGTTTCCGTAAAGAAAGTTTGATGGGTGAGTTTTTCTCCCTCTCAATCTCGTTACTCTGTTGTTCTACATTTTGGTAAATCTTTCGCTTGTGCTTATTGGACATATCGAAAGCTATAGACAGAATTAGGCACAATAATCTGATACTCAAACTTCCATTTTTTGGGTCTCGCCATTTTTGTACCTTGTACCTTTCTTATCTTTTCTAGCAACTGTTGCTGACATCGACTCTCCTTTAAATCAATTAATAATCGTGTTTCACAAATCACCAATCCTCATTTTACTAGCCACTATTGATCTTTTATTTTTCATCATCCATCCACTCTTGTTTCAGTGACTTTATCTTTCATTCTGAGAGGACATCTAAGCTATCAGAAAATAGCAGTTGCTAGGAGGGAGAGGTAGGAGGAGTTAAGGTGGTCTAGGAACAACTGACCTCTGATATTTCTTCGTTTTCTATAGGGCAGAAGATCATTGCTTCAAGTCTCAAAATAGCAAAAAACAAAAAAAAAGGGCGTCTCTTTTTAGGTTGATTGTGCTATTTTGTTTTAACTCTAATAAAATGACATTTGTGCTGATCGTTTTGTAAAGAGTAAACACGATGTGACAGAAGAAATCCTTCTTTAAAAGTATTGATTTATTTTCACTCCATGATAGAAATAATCTATGTACGTGAAAAGGTAGTCGAATTTATTCAAAAAATCTAAATTTTTTAAAAAATTTACTTACACATCACGTGACAAATTTAAAAATTTTACAAATTTTCGAAAAATGTTTCTCAAATATAAATTTTTATTTTTTTAAAACTTAGTTGATATTAATTAAAAAATAAATGTAATTATTTTAGTGTTTCTTTTTGCTCCCAATGATACATCTCAAAATACCAAATAAGAAATTTTAAAAAAGTAATAAAGTAAGTCAAAAAAATAAATAAACAACTAAATAAAACAAAACAAAAAAAATAAAACAAGGTGTATCCATGTTATTAAATTTATTGATGAGGTTTCTCAAGAATTTTACTTTTATAAAAGTTTTTTTTTTTTTTTTTTTTTTTTTTTTTTTTTTTTTAATTTAATATTTAGAGCTATTGGGGCCACAATAAGGAAAATTCAATAGTCTTATAAAATACAAATCTAAATAAAATATTTATTAAATATTTGTCAAATACTAGTTAAATATTAGCTGACTATTAATTAAATATTAATTAGTTAGATTAAATATTGGCTAAATATTAGTTGAATATTAGTTAGTTAGATTAACTATTAGTTGAATATTAATTAAATATTAGCTACTTCGATTAAATATTAGTTAAATAGTTAAAATATATTAAATTTTTACTATACTAATTTTGACTAATAAGACTTCATTTATATAGTTAATTTGTTTTCCCAAATAAAATAATTAAACAAACACAAATAAGTAAATTTCCTTTTCAGAGACTAAAAATCTATTAATTATCAATATTTGAATTTAAAAAATTTGGAAAAAAAAAAATAAAAATATATATATATATATATATATATATATATATATATATATATATATATATATATATATATATATATATATATATATATATATATATATATATATATATATATATATATATATATATATATATATATATATATACCTATATATATCATAAGTTTTTCTTAAAAGTACTTCTTATAGACAAACATAAACAAAGACACAAACAAAGACACAAACAAAGACATAAACAAAGACACAAACAAAGACAAAAACAAACACACAAAGACACAAACAAAAACAAAGACACAAACAAATACACAAACAGAGACAAAAACAAGGACACAAAGACAAAAACAATGACACAAACAAACACACAAAGACAAAAACAAACACACAAACAAAGACACAAACAAAGACAAAAACAAAGACACAAACACACCATCCGAATACGTCACTTTGCGAGTGGTTTGCCAAGTAAGTCATTCTTCTAATTGCGACTAATTATCATGCTTATAAAAGTTCAGAAAAAGTTTTCTTATCACTGACATGAGGCTGACACATTTCATTACCATTTTAAAGCTAATCGCCCATGATATATATATATATATATATATATATATATATATATATATATATATATATATATATATATATATATATATATATATATATATATATATATATATATATATATATATATATATATATATATATGTGTGTGTGTGTGTGTGTGTGTGTGTGTGTGTGTATGCGTGCGTACTTGCGTGAAGGTGTTTGTGTGTGTAAGTATGTATCACTTTAATATTTTGCATAAGCATATATGGCAGTACCAACAGCATGTCGGTAGCCCTTCTTTTTTTTTTTTTTTTTTAGAAATATCTGTCCCGATGCAATCCTGTTCAAAGTTTTTACCACCCACTTCCATCTTCTCAGTAACGATTTTAATATTTCTTAATTATCTTAATTAATTTAAAATTTTCTCTCTTTTTTTTTTTTGGTATCTCTAAAATGCGGAATAAATTATCAAGACATTTTTCTTTCAAAAATATTTACCTAAGGAAATCTAGATTCTGTTTCTTTTTCAACAAAATGCCTTAACACTCACTGGATTTTAAAGTCACAAATTCTAGTTCTGTGATTCTCATTTTCTATATAAATAGAAGAGGGTTTCACCTCTAAATTCTCTTAACTAGAGTGGATAAACAAAATTATCTTGCAGTTAATTTCGTTCCAAAGTTCATTTTTTTATATATTAATCTTTCCAGTATCCAATTCCATTTACTCATAAAAAAATATGTCCCTGTCTGTGATTACTCGAATTCAAACCATGTTCAAAGTTTACATCATCCAAAATAAATAATCTCCTTAATGTTTTTCTTAAGTTTTCAACATCACTCATTGGTAGAGCCCTATTCGAGGAGGGGGCAAAACAAAAGAGGAGAAGCCCCTAACAGGCACCACCTGATGTAAAATCTGCAAGTGAGCGTAGACCCAAACTTTAAAGGGCGACAATCAGCTTTTCACGATATACTCAATAACCATTAATATAAAATTCATTCTTATAGCAAATATAATATCTTCTCAATTATAATCCTACCTTATTAAAACTCAAATCCCTTCTCGCTTTCTCCTATTATAATTTTGTGTAAATCGTTTTGCCTAACAATTTTATTCACCATTCTTAATATTCTTATCATAAATGCACTCGATAACCCCTGAATACATTATATTTCTTTCATAATTAACATTCTCATTGAATGTCGGGTATTCACCCATTATTCTTTTAAACCTTACAGTCATTCTTGTGTTTTTATTATATTTTTAAACTTTTTTATACAGTTACCTTTTAGTTGCACCATTAATTTCTTTGCTTCTGAAAACTATACAAAGTCACAGCCACAAAGTCTCTCATTTCATTATTTCAAACATTGTTGTCGATTCTCTCATGTTTCACTTAACTAAGAGACTTCATCTATTTAATCTACACAATTCTAATCTCTTCCCTCATTAGTTAATCCCTTCTATATGTCTTAATTGCCTCTTCACCAAGATAATCTACTTACAAAAAAGATTACCTTTTTTGTTCTGTTAATCTCTGTTGAGATCAGATCATAATCTCGATGGCTTAAAGACATTTCCATATTATAAAACGAGAGTTGGATAATATTACACTGCAAAAATTGTCCTAACGAATCGTTGGGACAAGTGGCAAAAATGTGACAACAAATTTTTTTCAGTTATTTTCTTATTAGAAAATAAATCGGTGAAGCGATGCTTAACATGTCTTTTCTATATTGAAAATTTTACTGTGACATTTTTGCCACTTGTCCCAACGATTCGTTAGGACAATTTTTACAGTGTGGTAACCTCAAAGCCGTTTTACAGCCAAATTTATAATACGTTCTAAATGAATTCCTCAATTTCATAGTTGTTCAACTATAATTTCCAAACCTACTTAATAATTTTCTTCCTCGCAAGACTCCTCCCCTTTTTGCATAATTTAAGGCATGACTTTCTTCACTTCGAATTACACTTTAAAATTAGTTATTTCATCATTTAAATCCTCTCTTCTCTCTCTCTCTCTCTCTCTTGTATTTATCTGTAACATCTTTCAGCACTTCCACCCAGCACCCAAACAATCATTAACATTCCATGTAATAATATATATATATATATATATATATATATATATATATATATATATATATATATATATATATATATATATATATATATATATATATATATATATATATATATATATATATATATATATATATATATATATATATATAAAAGAGGTTACGGTGTAGCGCCTATTCAGGTGTATTTATTACCCTTCATACAAATTATTTTATTCAATAGATCTAATTGAATTGAATGTTATACAAAGAACTACAGAGATGAATGATAACATTCATTTAGTGAATTCTGAATCCCCAAACGTGCTTGGCTTTCAATTTTCATCGCGATGAATAACTCAATTATGATTTCGAAAATTGATTTTCATAAAAATTATTAATTGAATATTATTTGAATTTTGTAATTAAAAAACAATATATTTATTTATATATATATGTACTTTTTTATATAAACTTTTATTATTATTATTATTATTATTATTATTATTATTATTATTATTATTATTATTATTATTATTATTATTATTATTATAAGGCAAGGTAAACCTATTATTCTAGATGAACAAGTTACATCATATATACGCTAGGTTTGGTTAGGTTGTTTTGCTAGGTTAGGTTTTGTTAGGTTAGGTTAGGTTAGATTACTACCCAGCCTCTTATACACTGTTGCTCACAAAAGTTTGGACAGTTGATTTGTAGCGGATAAAAAAAACTTTAAGTGGACTTAAAAAAAAAAAATAGACTGCAAGAAAAAAAAAATATTGTTTTCTTTTAAAAAAAGTTAAATATCAAAAATGAAATACGAAAAATTAACAGAAGAAAGAAAAAAAAAATATTTCATGATAATATTTAGAGTAAATATTATTAATGTGTTGCATCATTCCACTTTGCTTTGAAAAAAAAAAAACTTAATTTTCAACTTAAGTTTCACTCACCTTTCAGAATTATTATTATTATCAAGTTTTTCCATACAGAAGTTCTATATTAAATTTGGTAAGGGTTTGGAGTTGGCTATAACATTAATATTAAAAGCTTTTCACCTTACTGGCTTTGTAGGTAATTTTAATACATTGCTGCTTGAGCTTAAGTTGTATATGCATATCATTGTAGCACGTAAAAATGAAATTTTTGGAATAAGTTGGAAGGAAATGTATGTTACTCTAAAACGGGGATTAGCAAGGAGCAGAAATACTGTACCGACAACTTTTAGATCGAATATTCGATTCAAGATTCATCAGCTTTTGGCGTAGAGTAAACTATTTAGAACATATCCGTTAAAGCTGAGGAAAGATATTTAGAGACAAGATAAAATTGTGTACGTAAATTGTGTCGCACAAACACTCCTCAATGGAGGATGTATGAGAGTGGAGAGTTCAGAAGGAGAATGACATAACAATTCGAAGATTAGAAACAGACTGAAAATGGTAGGTGAGAACAGGACAATCGATAAGGAAAAAAAAAAAAACTTTATACCCGACCCTTTCAAGAAGAGCTGTGTGAGTGTGACCAAAGAAATACCAAGAATATTAAGAACAGGGTAAAGCTTCAGTCCTGTCCTTTCAAAGAAAGTGTTATTGTTGTTTGGAGACTTATGTTGAGGGGATAGATGAAGGAAGTACGTTTTGGAACTGTTGAAAACAACCATGTTTTCTCTGTCCCAATTAAAAATTCGAGGAAGATCAGAGATGAGTTGCCCCAAGGGCATCATCCTAGATAGTATCAAACTGAAAGAAATACTGATGGGTAAAATCGTCAGTATAGAGGTGAATAGGTGAAAATAACTGATAAAAGGTCATTAATGAAAAGTATTAAATAAATAAACCAAAAAAAATTTAATTTAGTCGTAGATCTGCAAGAGAGCCTAAACCTAAGCCATAAGGTGGAGAATTCAGAAGACTCCAAATCAAAGACACGAGAATAAACAACATTGTAGCACAACCTCTCTTACATGAAAACTGAAAAAAACAAACAGTAAAAATGAGAATATCAGTGTTTGTTCTCCGCACCCTCAGGCACCTGCCCTGCGATTAAGAACATAATGTGAAAGTCTTGGAGTGGAAAGATGATGTTTAATGAAGTGGGAATTAAAATAAAGATTGCTGATGTAGCAGAAAATAATGAAAGAAAGAAAGACCTTGCAGCAGAAAAATTCCGTGGTAGCACCAACTTCACCATCGGAGGCCGCCAACTCCCATGTAATTATAGGGGACGGGTGTATGAGGGTCCATTTTGGAGGCCTTCTTTTTTGGTTTCTCCGAAGGTAAGATTTGTTTTTGCGATATTTTCTAAAGTAATAAAAAATAAGCAATCATAAAATTGGGTTCAGTATTTGAAAAAAAAACGAGTGTCTACCTCAAATAACCTGTATAGACAATCCTGTGTAGGAAAGGTAGGTAAATGTTACAAACTGAGCTGGAGTGTAGCGGGATCCAGCTCACCGCACCAATCTATTTATGCTTAATTGGGAGGTAATTTAATCGTTTCTGATAGCGTCTACACAATCTCCATATTATATATATATATATATATATATATATATATATATATATATATATATATATATATATATATATATATATATATATATATATATATATATATATATATATATATATATATATATATATATATATATATATATATATGTGTGTGTGTGTGTGTGTGTGCTTGTGCATGTGAGTGTACGTGCGCGCTTGATATATAAAATGCAAGCTCATAAATCTAAATCAGAAACAGGTTTCCTAAAGCTAAAAAAAAAAAAAAAAAAATGGTAGAGATAATAAATTTAAAGGTTAATTAAAACGTTACTATTACCGTCCGTGATGGTCGATACCATTATGATTAATATTATTCCAATGAAAGCAATAATTCTATAAATAGTTTCATAAAAATAGTACCACCATCATTCGAGTGGTATTACCACCCTGGGCGAGGTATTTCCGTACTCCTCCTGTTGGAGGATTGTACGAAGACTCTGGACAGGTGTTTCAGATTCCTGTCTGCTGTAAGGGCATTCCCCCAAGGACGAGCTAATAACTGACGTTGGTTTACCTCCTCCAGATTTTATCTCTATCGCTGGAGAAGATTTCTACTCGAAATATTTGTAATATATATATATATATATATATATATATATATATATATATATATATATATATATATATATATATATATATATATATATATATATATATATATATATATATATATATATATATATATATATATATATATATATATATATATATATATATATTTATAGAGATGTATTTTATTTTCACACAAATACACAAATATAACACAAATATATATTTAACATACATTGAAATATACACAAGTATAATTTTAATAATTATTTAATTAATAAATAAATAAAAAATAAATAATAAAATAAATAAATAAATAAAAAAAAAAAAAAAAAAAAAAAAAAATATATATATATATATATATATATATATATATATATATATATATATATATATATATATATATATATATATATATATATATATATATATATATATATATATATATATATATATATATTTTAACAAATTAAAAGAAAAAAAAAAAAAAAAAAAAAAAAAAAAAAAAAAAAAAAAAAAAAAAAAAAAAAAAAAAAAAAAAAAAAAAAAAAAAAAAAAAAAAAAATATATATATATATATATATATATATATATATATATATATATATATATATATATATATATATATATATATATATATATATATATATATATATATATATATATATATATATATATATATATATATATATATATATATATATATATATATATATATATATATATATATATATATATATATATATATATATATATATAATAGGCTACATTGAGACGACATAAAGTTTCAATAACTTCAATAAAATTTAACAGACCGACTGTTGCTTTTATACAATGCTTGTCTGTTGGTCTGTTTGTCTGTTAGGATATTGGTCTGTTTGTCTGTTTGCCTGATAGGATGTTGGTCTGTTTGTCTTTTGGGATGTTGGTCTGTTTGTCTGTTGGTTTGTTTGTCTGTTAGGAAGTTGGTCTGTTTGTCTGTTGTGATATTGGTCTGTTAGGATGTTGGTTTGTTTGTCTGTTTGGATGTTGGTCTGTTTGTACGTTTGAGTGTTAGGATATTGGTCTGTTTGTCTGATAGGAAGTTGGTCTGTTTGTCTGTTGTGATATTGGTCTGCTTGTCTGTTGAGATGTTGGTGTGTTTGTCCGTTTGTCCGTTAGGATGTTGGTCTGTTTGTAAAATGTTTATTTAATTCAACGATCAGAAAAAATTTGCTCTGAAAAAAAAAATGTCAATTGTATAAAATAGATAAAATAAAGTATTGAATTTATATACTCTACTGCATACGCTTTGATATATATATATATATATATATATATATATATATATATATATATATATATATATATATATATATATATATATATATATATATATATATATATATATATATATATATATATATATATATATATATATATATATATATATATATATATATATCCCTGTCAAGTGTAATGTAAGCAAGGGTAATGTAAGTGACCTTTGTTGCTAGTCGTATCGTTGCTTCACTGCAAAAATTGTCCTAACGAATCGTTGGGACATGTGGCAAAAATGTCACAATAAAATTTTCAATAGAGAAAAGACCTGTTAATCATATGAAAGTCGCTTCACCGATTTATTTTCTAGTAAGAAAATAACTGAAAAAAATTTGTTGTGACATTTTTGCCACTTGTTCCAACGATTCGTTAGGACAATTTTTGCAGTGCAGTGGTGTCGTTCCGAATCTCTTCGCATGATCCGCAACTGTCCATAAAACCAAACACAAATGACCAGAAATTAATTAATTTATTGGAGCTATTTTTAAGCTTAACTCCGAAATATGTTTTTTCTTTACTGTAAATTTCCCAAAATAACTAAAATCAAAATTTTGTTGCTTCACCATTCGTGTTATTTAATATAATATTTAATTTTATCGAAAATAATCAAATCTAAAATATTGTTACTATCCCTTCAGTTAATAAAGATTATAAATTTTGCTTTAATTTTATAAAAAAAATTAACAATTTCTGCAAATGATCAATTTCTGTTGTAGCCTATGGTTATTTATATCTTTCTAAACTTCCATGTGTTGCAAAATTTCTGTTCGTAAAGCTGAATCCCTTTCAGCTGGTGGTACTGTACTCTTCTGTTCCCTTTAATTTTTCTAAATTGTTTTCTTCTTCTCAGTTTGATGCGTCCAATCCTGACGACAGTCAGATAATATATATATCTTCAGTGCGGGGATATAGAGCCGTCCGATGCGACGTAAGGTACACCACATTGGGAATAACCTTCTCTGTGTTAGGCTGGTCTACAGCTTGGCCATACTTTTTCACTTCGTTGCATTTTGGTTCGTTCCTTTTACCCTTCTCAGAGAGTCTCTAGTATACCCTCGACCCATATTGGCGTGTGTATGCTCCCACTACTCTTCTCCTCCACATGTACCGTGAACAGAAGTTCGTTCCTATTAAGCTGGAAATAAATATTTATATAAAATAGGGATCATTTCAGATTCAGCCAATCACAGTTCAATTAAGCCCCGCTCAATGTTTTTATTTTCTTTTTATTCAAAATAGAGCTTTTATGACATGATTTCCATTTTATATAAATATTTATTTCCAGCCTAATAGGAACGAACTTCTGTTCACGACTGTACCTCACACACTTACAAACGCTTACTCGTACATTAACTTTTAAAAGAATATGAAAAAATGGCGAAATATAAAGCTGCCTCGGAGATCCTTGGAGGGGCTGCAGCCACCAATGCCCCTCATCCATCCCTCACTCCATCATCACTTGGGAGGCAGTTGGCGGCCTCCGGTGATGGGTTTGGTGCCGCCAAGACCTCGAATCTGGCTTATCCTAGTGCCCTGTCTTCTCTTTTTATTAATTCCTGCAACATTCGCTATCTCTTATATAATTTCCACTTTGTCGAAAACCAAATCCTTTCTTCCAGACTTCATCTCTGGTTCTTGACTGAAACTCAGGTGTTGAGTGCTCTGACAGCAAACCCTACTCTGTAGCACATTCATTTCAGTTAAAGGCAGACCTTTCTCCGAAATCATCATTTCAGATGATTTTCAACGTTCACCACCGCCAAATGACTTTTATCTAGTTCTCATGATTCAGCTGGTGAACTCGTCTACCACTTTTCTATCAGAACAGCATTGAGCAGTTTGGTGCAACTTCCTACCCGTATCACTGAACAGTCTTGGGGTGTAACCCAGCATGAATAATCTTTTCTTAACCTCTTATCCTTCTCCTTACACTATTAAAACTCTTTCCTCCTCTGGGTTCATCCGATCACCTTATCTCCGTTTTTTGTCCTGTTTCTTCAAGCCTTCCCCAAGAAAAAAAAGTAGAAAAGAGTAGAAGTTTCTGTCATTTCGGAGCTACTAGACTGTCTAACTTGGGATTGCACTTCTCTTGCTTTTCCCATGGAATGATTAGCGTCCAGTGGTTGGGAGCTCTCGAAGTGCTGAGGGCATAACCGAGGTGATGGCATGGAGGCGTACATTTCCAATATTCTTTCCCTTCAACTAAACTTAACCAACCTTAGTGTAACTTCTTCTTCTGTCGCTCATTTGTCCCAAGGATGCTGCCTTAAGGAATTACCTGTTTTCAAACTCCAGAAACTCGTACGAACTTACATTTCATCCCGGAATCGTACAATATCTATTCTTCGTTAACACCAAAAAACTCATTTTTCAGTACAAAATGCAATCTTTCTGGTTCCTCTTTGTCACACTCTTTGTGGCATTTTGCCAAAAATGTCAACTCTAACGTTGCTTCTTCCTCTTGCCCTCCTCTAGCATCTTTTCATGGTATTACTGTCGTTTTCCCTTCTATTAACGCTTAAATTTTCATTTTAGACGATTCCGGAGATATCCCTTCTGCTTCAGACCCCTGTTACTTATTTATGACTGCCATTATAATTTCATCTAAAGGCGGCGTTATTTCTGCTCTCCTGTGGCTCTCAAAACTTGTGATTCTGAACTTACACCCTGCTACAGTAAACTCTTTAGTTTCTACTTTTCTACTTCTACTTTCCCTTGCTGGAAACGTGAGCTCATTCAGGCTGTGTCGAAAAATGAGGATCCCTTTCAACCTTTATATATATATATATATATATATATATATATATATATATATATATATATATATATATATATATATATATATATATATATATATATATATATAATATATATTATATATATATATATATATATATATATATATATATATATATATATATATATATATATATTTGCAATATATCATTCAGGAAGATTTTGGAAACATCTCAATTCTTTTGACCTTATCTCAGATCGCCAGTATAGCTTTCGTTAGAAACGCTCTACTGGTGATCTTTTCCTTCTCTCTGACTTTTGGTCCTCCGCCCTTCGGCATTTCGGTGAATTTTTTTTTGGTGCTGGACATATCGAAAGCCTTTTACAGATTCTGGCACAAAGCTTTGATTTTCAAGCTTCTTTCTTTGGGTATTTATCCTTCTCTGAGTTTCTTTCCGATCGTTCTATTGCAGCTGCTGTTAGAAGGCCACTTTTCATCCTTTAAGCTTATTAATAGTTGTGTTTCTCAGGGATTTGTCCTTTCTAAAACTTTTTTTCCTATTTTTTATTAATGATCTTTATTACATCAATGACCTATCCGATCCTATGCGGACAACTCCCTCCCCCTTTCGTTATTCCTTTCATTTTGAAAGGCGTTCCACTCAACAGCTATTAATGAAACGCTAGGAAAGTATCACAGAAGCAAGCTAATCAATTATTTCTCGCATTTCTATTTAGTGCAGATAAAACATAAATCTTTTCCAGTGCCTCAAAAACTCAGATCCTCCATCTTTCTACACGACATTATCTTAAGCACATTTACGAAATCTTTAATAATACCCAACTCACACTTGAGTTTTCTGTTCTAAAAATTCTTGGTGTTTCTCTTCTCTCGTGATCTTTCTTGTAAGGAATTCAATTTCATTACTTTCTCTTTCTAAACAAGCTTCTAAGAAGGTTGGGTGTTCTGAGGCAATTTCCTTTGTGAATTCTCTTCACGCCACCACAGTTGCTTGCTCTTTATAGGATTGTTGTTCGCCCCTGTATGAAGTACGCCTAAATCACATATCTTGGATTTGGTTCCACTCATACAGCTCGTCCTTGGAAATGGTGGAGTCTATTTCTTTTCGTCTTATCAAACTCTTTCTGTTCTCACTAATTCTCTTGTAGGTCTCTTTCTGCCCGTCGAATTGTTGCGTCACTCTCTCTATACTATCGCTATTACAATAGACACTGCTCTTCTGAAATCCCTCGTCACATACCTCCTCCATGGAGAAGAGCTCGTGCGAGACACACCTTTCTACACAGTCTCATCCTTTCTGTATCTATCTCTCTGAACCCCAGATTTAACCGCTATGCTCATTCTTACATTTATTCTTTGTTATAAAGTCTAGAATA
>SEYY01003240.1:0-2500 GCA_009176605.1 Armadillidium nasatum
GCATAGCTCATACATATATAATGATATCTCTACCATCTAAAATATTGTTGATATTAACTCCAACAATTGAGGAGATAATTTCAATATTGATTTATTACTGACATGAACACAGATAGAAATATTAAATTATTGAATGAATGTTTTAGAGGATACACACACCGTTTGATTACAGGTGTACAGTACTGTACATTCACACATTATCGAACATGCACACACACACACACACACACATATATATATATATATATATATATATATATATATATATATATATATATATATATATATATATATATATATATATATATATATATATATATATAAGATTAGCTGAATAATGAATTAATAAAAAATATGTGGAATTTCATGATCATAAATTACAGAGAAAGAAATAAATAAAGATGTTTCACTGGAGTTTTGAAAGCAAAAAACAGAAAGAGGAATTAGAGGGAGGAGACAGTGAGGTCAGGTCATGATCATTAGGTCATGTTTCATGATGGAAGAAAGGTAGGAAGAAAAAGACAGAGAGAGAGAGAGAGAGAGAGAGAGAGAGAGAGAGAGAGAGAGAGAGAGAGAGAGAGAGAGAGAGAGCTGGAAGAAAATACAATAAAAACAGATTTATACAGATAAAAGCTGTAAAATATTTAGTGTAGCGTTATCCAATGTTCTGATGCCTTGATACCTTGATGCTCAGATGCCTTGATGCCCTGATGCCCCAGTTCCCTGATTCCCATACAAGGCTATTTCATTGAATCTATGGTAACACTGCCTTAGATATATTTTTGCATAAATATATTTTGCTTTCAAAATCTGCTCAAGATGAAATCGTAACATTTCCTTTTAATGGTTTTTAGAATATTTTAACAACTTTAAACAGAGATTTATGGATATTTTTTTATCTCATTCGGCTTAAGACTTGCACGTACATTAGCGGTGTTTTTGTTTGTAATGACCGCAGCTTCAGAAATAGCAAAAGAATAATATATATATAATATATATATATATATATATATATATATATATATATATATATATATATATATATATATATATATTATATATATATATATATATATATATATATATATATATATATATATATATATATATATTATATATTTTTATATTTATGTTTTGAAACAGGATATTTGTGAAAAGAGATTTAATATCAAACCAACACTTCAAAAATTGTCGGTTAAGAATCGTTGGGACAAGTGGCAAAAATGTTGCAGTAAACTTTTCAATAAGGGAAAAGACATGTTAAGCATAAGAAAGTCAATTCACTGATTTATTTTCTAATAAGAAAATAACAGAAAAAAATTTGTTGTCACATTTTTGCCACTTGTCCCAACGATTCGTTAGGACAATTTTTGCAATGTATAGTTAAATGGCTACAATTGAAATGTAAGTTCTGAATTTAGGAGAGGAATTTAAAGAAATCTTTGACTGTGTTAAGGTTGCGAGTTAGACTGTCTAAAAGAGGTTCTAAAAAAATTTGCTAATTTGTAATTGAGTGTTGATAACAGATAAAATTGGTCTTAAAGGAATGATGGTTTTATCTATCTTGGATAAACTATATAAAATATTTGGGACAGAATCTGATGTATGAGATGTAAGATGTAAGAGTAAGGAAAAATGTTTTTAAGATTGAAGAGAACCAGAAAATTATCGATTTCATTCTCAATTCTAAATGTGTTTTAAAACATCAACATTTAAAAGTTTAAATGTTTTGCTATAAGATAAGAAGAAGATTAGTGATGTACACATCTCTATCCAGAAAAACCACCCATTGTCCTTTGTTAGGCCTAGTGATCACAATGCTTTTGTTGTTATTTAACTACTATACAATACTTGTATATTAAATGAAAAAATAGAAGAGAAAATTTTCCTTCAACTGAATTTATAGAAAGTCATGAAATGAAAATGAATAGAATTTTATAGACATTAAAAAAAAATTTCTTACCTATATGCTCACTCACTTTCCCCAACCCCCATATATATATGTGTGTATGTGTGTGTGTGTGTGCGTGAGTATTCATAATGGGTTACATTTCTGATATCGTTTAAGTAACTCTTTCTGTTAATAAAATTTACAGAGCAAATAGTAAGAAAAAATATTATAAACATAAGAAAATAAATAGAGATAAATTTTCAAGGTAGATTAGGCAAAGTCTAAAGGACAGAAGTGTTCTTTACATCAGTTGAAAAGATTCTTTTTATTATTACGATCAATTTCAACTACAGCAAAAATTTTGGAAAAAGAAAATCAATTGCATTTTTTATTTATTGATAAAGAATAAAGTATTTAAAGAATAAATGTATTTATTGATAAAGAATAATAAAAAAAGTACAAATAAAAATTCCGAACTTTGAATATGAAAATTTCCAGAAAAAAACAAAACAAAGAGAAAATGATTTAAAGGAAAAAAAACGTGTAAAAGCATGTTTTTTACTAGAACTAAGCATGGAATTTAATAACTTTCCAGGAAGAAGAAGCTAA
>SEYY01003240.1:17500-25000 GCA_009176605.1 Armadillidium nasatum
TATATATATATATATATATATATATATATATATATATATATATATATATATATATATATATATATATATATATATATATATATATATATATATTATTATTATATTATTATTATATATATTATTATTATGTGTGTGTGTGTGTGTGTGTGTGTGTGTAAATAGTTTAAATGTGCATCCTAGAAATCAAAAATCGCATATTGTGACAAAGCAAATTTTCTTCCTAAAGAAAACTATTACAAGGCAAAAGAGAAAGTCTTAAACTAAAATTACTCTTTAAATAATAATAATAATAGTAATGATAATAATAATCATTATCATTATTTTTATTATTTTACTTTTTAATGTTTATTACTTTTAATTTCATTATTTTTATTATTATTTGTTATTATTATTACTGTCAAAATTATTATTACTAAATTAATATAATTTTTATTTTATTATTATTTTTTATTATTATATTATTATTATTATTATTATTTTATTATTATTATTATTATTATTATTTTATTATTATTATTCTATTATTTTTATTATTATTATTAGTTTAAATTTTCTTAATTTTTACAACTTTTATGATACAAAATGTTTTTTTATTCTTCTTCTGGTGAGAAATGCCAGAAGCCATCATGAAATCCATCAGAAAAGAGAAACCTATCGTAAAACTTACATCAATGGCCGACATGTCCAGATAAACGGTGTTTGTAGGAAGGAAAGGTATCCTAGAGACCAATTCTGCAACTCACAACAAACACGAAAAATATAACAAATGTATTCTCTGTTAAATCTCTTTTCGTGGTGTTTTCGATTCATTTATTATTATTATTATTATTATTATTATTATTATTATTATTATTATTATTATTATTATTATTATTATTATTATTATTATTATTATTATTATTTATTATTATTATTATTATTATTATTATTATTATTATTATTATTATTATTATTATTATTATTATTATTATTATTATTATTATTATTTATATTATTATTATTATTTTTTATTATTACATTATTATTATTATTATAATTTTTATAATTATTATAATAATAATTAAAATATAATAATATAATAATAATAATAATAATAATAATAATATAATAATAATAATAATAATAATAATAATAATAATAATAAAAATAATAATAATAATAATAATAATAATAATAATAAATAATAATAAAATAATAATTAATAATTTTTAAATAATTATTATTAAAAAATATATATATATATATAATTATATATATATATAATATATATATATATATATATATATATATATATATATATATATATATATATATATATATATATATATATATATATATATATATATATATATATATATATATATATATATATATATACGTTTGTGTTTGTGTGTGTGTGAACTCAATTATATATGGTAATGAATGTATTCTTTTTAAATATACAAACAGATTTTTTTTTTATTCCACTTTAACAGCATTGCACAAACAATAGACTTCCTTGAAATAAATTTATAATTTTTTTTTTTTTTTTTTTTTTTTTTTTTTTTTTTTTTAACCCAGATTATTAATAAATTTATTTGCAACAGGAAATAATGGATAATTTCACCAGAATATTTATTTAATCCTTATAATTATTCCACTAATAAATAAATTATTAATTATTTATTAATTAATAATAGAATCATCAATTCACAATTAATAATAATTATTATTATTAAGTAACTATTTAATAATTTACTCATTATTAATTAATAATTGTAAATTAATAACCTATTTTTTATTAAATTAATTACTTTATTTTAATTATTATTAAATTCATTAATTATTTACATATTTATTTAAAAAGTAATTAATAAATAAAATAATTTTTATTGTTTTAATTTTCGTTTTATTAAAATTTTATTTTAAAAAAAAATTAAATTTTTTTTTTTTAAATTTAAATTTACCCAAATTATTGTATGTTTAAAAAAATAAATTATTCAATTTATAGTATTACATATAATGAAATTATACAAAAATTAAATTAATTATTCAATTTTTAAAATATATTTTATTATTCATTTATACGGATTTTTTTATTTTTTATTTTTTTATTTTTTATTTTTTTATTTTTTTATTCATTTATACTGATTATCTTATTATTTATTTTTTTTATTTATTATTACATTATTTAAATAAATACTTCATATCTTAACGGTACAGTGCAAAAAATTGTGCTAACGAATCGTTGGGACAAGTTGCAAAAAACGTCACACTAAGATTTTCAATAGAGAAAAGACATGTTGAGCATTAGAAAGTCGCTTCGCCGATTTATTTTCTAATAGAAAATAATTGAAAAAATTTGTTGTGACATTTTTACCACTTGTCCCAACGATTCGTTAGGACAATTTTTGCAGTGATGTATTTGCCCTTTTTCGAAAGAGGGAATTTCTTTACAGAGTTTCTCCCAGAGACCTTTACCTCCGGTGATCGATCCAGGGATCTTCGCATTAAGGATCGATCTTTAAATATTTTCCTTCAGGACTGATACCGTGACCCTCATCTCTAAGAACTGATCCAAAGACCTTCTCAAACAATTTCAATTTATAATCACATTTATTATGCTAGTTAGTGTCGGTGCTTTTTTTTAGATCAGGTTAGGTGAAACTTTTTATTCTTTAATAAGATTAAATTTGGTGGTGAATTTTAGCTGGGTAAATGAGTTATAATTAGATCCTAAGTTATATATATATATATATATATATATATATATATATATATATATATATATATATATATATATATATATATATATATATATATATATATATATATATATATATATATATATATATATACAAATATATATTTATCTAAATATCTACTTATCATATATAATGTTCCTAGAAAATCAAACCCACGAGTAACTGTTCATGAACAACCATAAAGCTTTGTGTGTTCGTGTGTGTGTGTGTGTTTACTATTAAATGTATATAAAAAGTAAACAGTAATCATTATTTGTTTAATCAAATTTTACGAAGTGTAGTGTGTGAAATCTTATCAAATTTACTTTATTTACAGTTATTTAATTATATTGAAATTGAGAATTAATTGGTGCATGGCATACGAACACAACACACACACACACACACACACACACACACACACACACACACACACACACACACATATATATATATATATATATATATATATATATATATATATATATATATATATATATATATATATATATATATATATATATATATATATATATATATATATATATATATATATATATATATATATATATATTAAGCCTAAAGGCAACTTCAGTTTTTTATATTTAATATTAAATATATAAGTTACATTTATAAAATATTTATCTAATTTACCTAATATTGCCCACAGGGTTAAATGGGATAAATGTTTCCCATGCATTCTTGTTTATCTATACTATCCATCATTATATTACTCTAATTACAATTTGGGAATAAAAATATTAAAATTATTATTTAATAGTACGGTCTTTTATTTGATCTTTGTGATTCAGCAGCATTAATATAAATGAATCTCATGAATCTTAAGTTCAACCTGCAAGTATTGTTCGAAATGTGATATCGATAAGGATAGTAGCAAACAAACTACAATTTGAAATAAAGTCTATTGGATACAAATCTCGTATTATCAAACCCAAGTCGGGCACAAAATAGAACCATACTTATTTTAGTTGCCGAGGGGAAAAAAAGCAGGAAAGAGACGTGTAACTTGCTACGACAAACAATTCAATTTTTTCATACATTTATTTATACAAAGTATTTCTTGTAAGAGGAGCTATACGACATCGTATGGTTCGTGTTAATTGTAGCTTGTGCGCAATAAGTCTAAAGAGAATAACGCTTTCACTATTAGTTTTTATTTGTGATTGCTTAAATCACTAAGTTTTCACATTAAAGTAAAAATTAGTTGTTACTTTTTTTTTTACACATATCACCACCGCTCACGGGCAGAGCCCTATTCAAGGAGGGAGTGTTAGTCTCTTGTTTCAGTATACGTAACTGAAAAGCAAGAGCATGTAAAGATTACCTTCATATTGACCAACTGCGTCGAAACCTCTACAACTAAGCCAGAAATTGCTTATAACAGAATACAAATCGTAAGTCAAAATTATATTTTTGTTATATAGGAAGACAATAAATTGAAGGATGTATATTATATTTGAGGGGATCAGAAGCAACAGGGCTTAAAAGTCAAGGCTATAGAGTCTATAAATTTTTAGGAGGCTTCCGAATACGACTCCGGCTCCACCATTCTAAAATTTCTCAGCTCCTAATCAGACTCAATTACTTTTCAAATTATGCAGGTCTGGTTTCAGCTCTCGATCCTTTAATTTATGGGGGTGAAGGTTAATTTATCCCGCTTCTACTCTGTCTACAACCAAAAATGTAGTTCCTCCAGCTCCATCCAAAACCCTGTGGCTCCGAAACTCCGGCCCAGGTGCCCTGGTTTAGTGAGAAAAATAATAAGTTTGGAGAAAAATGATTTTAATATTTGATATAGTTCAAAAAGTATTGAAAAATCTTTTTATATTATAACCAATAACTCTCATCACAAATCAACCGAATCACTTATAATATATTATATACTTATATATAATATACTATTTAAATATATTGCATACTGAAATCACTAAAATTTCTTTGTTAACAAATATTTTGATGTTTGCTGCATCCTTCTCCGTACTTAACTCAATTTTAAAAGTTTTGTCCCTTATACAATTTTATATCAGACCCACTCCTCTCTTTTTCATTAAAAACTCTTCCAGATAGCGTATTTAAATTCTTAACTAAGTGTAACAAACACTAATGTTTTCCATAATGGTAATAAATTTCAATTAAGAAAATATCAGGAATACGCTTCGTTTCTTACAGATCTTAAATATTTTTAAAAAAATCGAAATCTTTTATTAAGTATTTAGATATAATACACTAAATCCATTATATAATGAATCATAATACTAAAATGCATATCTTATATATAATAAACTATATCATTATATAATGAAAATGAAAACATATTACATTTAGTAAAAATTTATAATATAATAAAATATTAAATATATTATATAGTAAATTCAAACGAACCTAATCTAAAGGAAGTCAAGGAAGTTTGAATAACATAAACGAAACTTGAAGGAAAGCAATGCAATAAATTACATATATAAAATATCTTAAAGTATTGTATATATGAAGGTTATTATTAATGATAATACAGAGGTGTTAATCTTTGTATTTTAGCAAAGCCCAATAATATTCTTATTTAAAGAACCGTATCTAATTTAATGCACAGAAAGATAATGCTATAATAAAACGGAAAGATTAAAAAATATTTAAATTTACATTGTGCAAACTAGTTTTTGAAACCATATTGTAAATTATTTAGTAAATATAATTTATATGAAAGGGAGACATTTTTCGATATTTGACAAGGTATGAACTAGGGTTGTTTTAGACATCCGTAGTGTAGTGCTGCCAACAATATCAGCATCAGTATCCTGTTGAGGCCAACCCTATAGTTTAGAAATGAACCCCACGTATTTTTTTTATTTATTTATTTATTTATTTATTTTGTAATTATACTTTCTTGGATTTTAATAGTTATTTTAAGGTATTTCTAATGCATAATTTTTTCCCTGTGGTTAGTGACTTCCTAAGTTTTAAGTGAAAATATAGCTCTTATAACCCACAAACCAGAAAAAATTTTAAAATAGGTTTTACGTTTTGGTTATGCTAAGGTGAATTTCGAAGTAACAGATTTTGTGGGTTAGAATAATATTTATATATTTTACAGTTCAATTCATGATTCCTCCATCTTAAAGTAAGCTTTCGTGTATATATATATATATATATATATATATATATATATATATATATATATATAATATATATTATATATATATATATATATATATATATATATATATATATATATATATATATATATATATATATGATTCATTATTCTATTCGTTTATTACCTTTGAAATAAGTGAATACTGAAGGGACTGCATCGGAAGGGGGAGGCGAGATTGGGGTTGAGGGTGGGGGCGTGTCCTGTATCACAACCCGGACATTATCATCGCCTTTCTCACATGGACTAAAGCATCGTTGTTGTTCTATATTCCCGGCAAAGTGAGAAGAGTTTTCCTGTAGACCATTTTCCCGTACATCACTGGAAAGGTTTCCATCCTGTGATGTAGTTTTCAAAAGTGGTTTTCCACCATTATTGTCTTCCTCAATTTTAGTGTTAGAATAATGTTTTTTATTATCTTTCCGGCTTTCATCTCTTGAATCTACTTTGATAATAGAAATATCTTCTTTATCAGTGTTATGTATTTCAATTTTGCACGTATGATTTTCAAATAAATTATTCGACAGAGAATAGTAACTCTTATAAGATTTCATTGGACTTCTATAAGAAGATCCTAAATTATTTTCAGTAACGGAATTGACGTCATTTTGTAATCCTTTTCCTCGACCATCTGCAATAAAAGATTTTGGTTCTTTTAATTTGCTCGAGTTGATTCCATTCTTTTCAACCCATGCCGTTGTTGTTGTTGCACCGCCAGAATTTTTATCTGGAGATTTACACTGTGTTCTATTGTGTGACTTAATAATAGATCTAACTGACGGGCGAATAGTGGCTCGAGAAGGAGCAGTATAATGGCTATTATTTGCAGCTTTAAAGTCAGAATGAGAAGGAGAACTCGATCTGGTATTTGACAAATTGCTTGGAATTTGTTTGGATTTAGAAGAAAGGGAATTTCCAGCTTCGTTCGATTTATTGTCTGATTGGAAAAGATCTTTTCTAATCGGAGAATTAAATCTTAATTTTGATGGATTTTTAAGTTTTTCTTGCAACGTTCTAATATTAGAACTTCTCGACGGTAGTTTACAGTCTCTCTTCTTCCAAGTTTCGATTTCTGAACTGTGTTTACGAGGTGAAAAGCTTCTTAATTTCAGATTACTTCCAACACTTGTTAATCCCATTTTATTTTTGCTGTTTTCTTCAACGCAATAAAACGATTTCAGAATTTTAATATCATCCTTTTTATTATCATTCGACTCATTATTCTGAAAACAAATGCTTTTGCAATTATTATTGCTACTCTTATTATTAATATTACTATTTACACTGATGTTGCTACTGTTATTTCTGTTATTATCATCATTGTTCTGAGGACCCATTGTTATCTTTTTTTTATTATTTGCACACATAAAAGCTGGTTTCCTCTTTTTCCATTTTACAATGGTAAATTAACTCTTGTTGCAGGGAAAGCGTGCGAATAGTTCTCACTCTTACTCTTAAAAGGTTAACATTGCACAAACGTGAAATTGACATTTTTGTTTTTAACGTGTCACGGGAAACACTTTCATTCAGGGAAAGTGACAAAAATGATTTAAAGATCAAAATTAAAAATAAACCATTTTTGCATAACTAACAAATTTGAGATATTTT
>SEYY01003240.1:55000-67500 GCA_009176605.1 Armadillidium nasatum
TTTATTAAAAAATAAATCTGTGAAGAGACTTTCTTATGCTTAACATGTCTTTTTTTCTTTTAAAAATTTTACTGTGACATTTTTGTCACTTGTCCCAACGATTCGTTGGGACATATTTTACAGTGATTTTAATGTAAACTATCTTATTATTATTTTATTATTATTATTATTATTATAATTATTATTATTATTATTATTATTATTATTAAAATAATTATTATATTATTAATTACTTATTCTCTATAATTTAATATACTATTAATATAATTATTATATTTGTTAATGTTCTTTTATCAGTATCAGATTATTTTTACTAAAATATATTAAAATTTTATTTCATTTAATAACTGTTTTAATTATGATGCACCTATTATTATTATTATTATTATTATTATTATTATTATTATTATTATTATTATTAATTATTATTATTATTATTATTATTATTATTATATTATTATTATTATTATTATTATTATTATTATTATTATTATTATTATTATTATTATTATTATAATATTAAACATTGGTGCTCTAAGGAGAATCACTGTTCAGCTAGCTGCTTTTTTACCAGAGAAATTGTCAGTAGACACTGACAAAATTACTATCATCGTATATTAGTAGTTAAGAACTTACTGTCACTTTTAAAACCAGAAATGTATCATTTTCTGAATAAACTTTTGAGTAAATTAGAAATCCTATTATAATTATAAATTATTATTATTATTATTATTATTATTATTATTATTATTATTATTATTATTATTATTATTATTATTATTATTATTATTGTCATCATCATCATATATTGTTTTTCATAAATTTTTACCATATTTGTTTTCATTAGTTGGTTTTCTATTCACATTTATTCTAGATAGAGGATTACATACATTTTGGGTAGAAAGTAGAGTCGCACGAGCCCTGCTCAATTAATAGTAATAATAATAATAATAATAATAATAATAATAATAATAATAATAATAAAATAATAATAATAATAATAATGATAATAATAATAATAATAATAATAATAAATTTAATAAACAATAAATAATAAATTTCCCTTCTCTAATAATAACTAATTTGTTTAAATTTCATATTTCACTGTTCTTTATGTATTATATTCGACATTTAAATTTCAAGCGTTTTAACTTCCCGGATTTGGCTGCCGAAATTTCCTCCTTGAAGGCTGAGGTCACGATTTTTAGCTCCCATCTTTCCTAATGCATATATTCATCATTTAAATTTGACTGGTTCAGAGGTAAGTAACTGTTACCAAAGAAAAACATTTCTGATAGGATATTTCTGTTCTATTGATAACTGCTATTTGTTTTGTTGAACAAAATCTTATTGTATTTTGCTTTAATTATTAGTACTTCTCTTACTACTACTTAAAATAGTTGTACTAGTTTTTTAAATGTTATTATTACAAATAATCATAAATGAAAATAATAATAATAATGAAAAAAGAAAATAAAGAAAATAGTGAAAATAAAAATAATAATAATAATAATAATAATAATAATAATAATAATAATAATAATAATAATAATAATAAAGAAAATAATGAAAATAATAAAAGTAATAATAATAATAATAATAATAATAATAATAATAATAATAATAATAATAATAATAATAATAATAATAAAAATAATTCGCATTAGAAAGATAGAGGTGAAATGATAAAAGATTTTTATTTAACATAAATTAAGGAGATTTAAATTTCTATTTTTGATTCTAAATTTTATTTGTACAAACAAGATAAGATTACGCTTCTTTTCAAGGTGTGGTAAATTCCCTACATCGGTTAGCAGACTACGTCATCAGTAGAATATGAAAGAATTCTTGCATCAATTTAGTGGAGGATGGGCGAATTTTCTTTTATTATTATTTTTTTGATCAACATTCAACCAAATTCAACCACCTCTCCTTCTCTTTATTCTGTCAATTTACTTGTTGAAAAATGGGCGAATTCCCTTAATATTTTCTTAGACAACTAATAATACCTTGGTTATCTAATAAATAATATAATATTGCAAATATGAATTTATCTATATGTAGACGACTTAAGTATGACTAGCTGTATTTTGCCATATACATATATAGTATCAATATCGATATTTTTTTTGTCAACTTGATCGATATAATTTAATTATCATTAATTTTTTCGTTAACTATTTACTTTTCGTTAAGCTTTAAATTGGTAGAAATATAGTTTATAAATGTAGATTTTTGCCTTTCATTTTAAATAGAATGTAAATCCGAGAGCGACTTCTAATATTCTTCCTTGTTAATTTTCAACATGTTTTCAAAATATATATATATATATAATATATATATATATATATATATATATATATATATTATATATATATATATATATATATATATATATATATATATATATATATATATATATATATATGTATATATATATATATATATATATATATATATATATATATATATATATATATATATATATATATATATTATATATATATATTATATATATATATATATATATATATATATATATATATATATATATATATATATATATATATATATATATATATATATATATATATATATATATATATATATATTATATATATATATATATATATATATATATATATATATATATATATATATATATATATACGTTTAGTTCAAGTATCTAGAGTACCAAAAGAAACCATCCCAGGAATGAGAAATTCATGTCATAGGAAAAAAATCAAGTTCTGAGGTGCTCCGTAACACTGTGTTTGAAATTGTGGAATTCAAAGACAGAAAAGCTTTTTAAACTTTACAGCCAAAAACGAAAGAATTGGCATAGCGGTCAAGTGTCAGGTCAGAATATTGTGCAAAAAAGGGGTAAGAATGTGGAGAAAGTAGAGTCGCACGAGCCCACTGCAATTAATAATAATAATAATAATAATAATAATAATAATAATAATAATAATAATAATAATAATAATAATAATAATAATAATAACAATAATAATAATAAAAATAATAAAAATAATAATAATAAAAAAATAAAAAATAAAAATAGTAATAATAAAAATAAAAATAAGTAAAAATATAAAATAAAAAAAAAAATTAAATAATAATAATAATTTTACAAAAAAAAAAAAAAAAAAAAAAAAAAAAAAAAAAAAAAAAAAAAAAAAAAAAAAAAAAAAAAAAAAAAAAAAAAAAAAAAAAAAAAAAAAAAAAAAAAAAAAAAAAAAAATTTATAAAAAAAATAAAAACACGAAATAAAAATGGGCAACATTGTAGGAATTAATATTTTATTAGGTAATAAAACTAAACATTATATTTCAATTGTAATAATTTATTATCATGATAATGGCAAGAAGTCTTCACACGTTGCTAAAAGATGTGTAAATATGCAGATTTCAATGATTATGCATAATGATATATACATGAATAAGGAATGGAAATAATTAAACATTATATTATATATATTATATATATATATATATATATATATATATATATATATATATATATATATATATATATATATATATATATATATATATATATATATATATATATATATATATATATATATATATATATTATAATCATTTTTAAATGTGTATATGTAAAAAAAAAAGATGTAAAATCATGCAAGAAAATATAATATATATATATATATATATATATATATATATATATATATATATATATATATATATATATATATATATATATATATATATATATATATATATATATATATATATATATAGTGTCATTTTAAATAGTTACCAAAAATATAAAAAAAACGTTTTCTATAATAAAAAGTATTTTAAAGCATTAACTTGTGAATAGTGTTAATATTGTTTTAAATAAGAAAAAACAGTTAAAACCTAGTAATAAATAAAAATAAAGTTTCTTTTTATAAAAATATAATCTATTATTTTAAAAAGTAAAATATTTAAAATATAATGTAAATTACAAATATTACTATAGCAAATTCTGAATATACTTTTACCGCCTTTTTAATCTATGTTCCCGCCAAAAACAATAATTTTTCCCGGGAAAACCTCGAAGGTAAAACCATTATAAAAACTATTATAAAATGTAAAATATATTTGTTTTATATTATATCGTATTGTATTTTCAATAAAAAAAATGTTAATGTTCAAAAATTCAATTTTAATATTTTAATATTAATATTTAAAAATATTATAAAACAATATTTTCCATTTTAAATATATAAAATTTTTTATGTTATTTCAATATGAATTTGTAAAACTTTAATAACAGTAAGGTTGTAAACTATTTTTGTTAAAATTATCTAAACTAAGAAAATAAAGTGAAAAACTTACTACTTTTCTTACACCTTCCCAATATTGAGATAATTTTCAGAAGGTATAGAATAAGTAGTCGACATTCACTTTATACAAGAAACCGAAGAAGAAACCGCAATTACAGCAGCAGAAGAAGACGTTCCCAAGCAGAGGCAAGAAGAAACCGCCACTACAGCCGAACAGTACAGAAAAAGACGTCCCAAAGGAAGAAGAAGTTCCAACACCTCTGCTCACGAAAGGAGACCCAGTTTGGCAGACCATTTGCCCTCGACTGTGGTTCCTCCTTTGAAGTATCCTTCCATCCGAGGCTACAGACACTCCCAAGAGAAGTGGTGGCTACCACACGCCTACCAGTCGGCATTCCACAAGGGGATTGAAAACACCCAGCCTCCTGATCTATCCCCTTTCGCTGCACAACAAAAGTGTAGGGACCTCCTGCACCTACCTAAATAGGTTCCTATATATATTATATATATATATATATATATATATATATATATATATATATATATATATATATATATATATATATATATATATATATATATATATATATATATAATATATATAAAAATAAAATTTTTAAAATGTTTTAAAAATGTAAAAAAAAAAAAAAAAAAAAAAAAATGTAAAATCATGCAGAAAATATCTTTTACGCAATTTTTGATTTAAAAAGCTAACAAAACTTAACCCACATAATGGCCACCAGTGAAAGATTAAAACAGAACGACAATCAAATTAACATTTGACATGCCCAGTAACATTGCTCTTGGAAAGGTTTATACGTCAGAAGAGGAGATGAAACTGTTTTCTAAGCTCGGATATAGGATTTTTTTTTTTTTTTTTTTTTTCTTTTTTTTTATTTTTTTCTTTTTTTTAATTTTTATTTTCTCAGGGAAAAAGGAGGATCCTTTTCTTTTAAGGAACTCTCACGATTTCAAATAATATTGAGAAATTATCGTGATTCTTTTTCCTTGTTTCTCAGCTACAAGAGTTCGTTATGTCAGCTGGTATTATTCAAATAATAATAATAATAATAATAATAATAATAATAATAATAATAATAATAATAATATAATAATACGGTAATGATGATGATGATAATAATAATAATAATAATAATAATAATAATAATAATAATAATAATAATAATAATAATAAATAATGATATTGATAATGATAATAATAATAATAATAATAATAATAATAATAATAATAATAATAATAATAATAATAATAATAATAATAATAATAATAATGGTAATAATAAAACATAAATATAAATGACAAAAATGTTTATTGAACTAGAGTTCAGGGTCATCAGACAACTAGTACCTTCATTAGATCTCATCCAATATCTCATTTAATGTTTATTTTTTTTCCACTAACAGTCTGTAATCAATTTTCAGACTCAATAGACAACATGATCTTTTCTCGCCTGAGAGAACGTGCTAAAACTCATTCTCGTAATTAAGAAATATGAACAAAAAACTTTATCTAATAAAAGAAGAGAACAAAGTTTATCTAAGAAAAAAGATCAAACTTTACCTTAGAAAAAAAAGGATAAAACTTCATTATAGAAAAAAAAAGAGGATAAAAACTTCATCATAGAAAAAAGGACAAACTTTATCTAAAAGAAAAAATGATAAAAAAAATTATCTAATAAGAAAAGAGAACAAAGTTAACAAGAAAAAATCAAAATAAAAGAAAAAAAAATAAAAACTTCATCATAGAAAAAAAGACAAACTTTATCTAAAAGAAAAAATGATAAAAAAAATTATCTAATAAGAAAAGAGAACAAAGTAAACAAGAAAAAAGATCAAACTTTACCATAGAAAAAAAAAGATAAAAACTTCATCATAGAAAAAAAGGACAAGCTTTATCTAAAAGAAAAATTCTAAAAAGTTTATCTAACAAGAAAAGAGAACGAAGTTAATTTACGAAAAAAGATCAAACTTTACCCTCGAAAAAAAGTATGAAAACCTCATCACAGAAAAAAGGAGAACCTTTATCTTTAAAAAAATGACAAAAACTTTATCTATTAAATAACTGTTTAGATTAAGCATATATAAAGATATATGTAACAATAAATCATTGAGGAAAATTAAAAAGCTTAAGAAATATATATATATATAATATATATATATATATATTATATATATATATATATATATATATATATATATATATATATATATATATATATATATATATATATATATATATATATATATTAACCAACAAATAAGACAAAATTAATTTAATGGGCAAAAAAAAAAAAAAAAAAAAAAAAAAAGTCTTAAATTAAAGGCTTAAAATTATTGCTTTCATTATTTCACTGACATCTAACATGTCTCGGATACCAAATTTAATTATTTTCTTTAATATATATATATATATATATATATATATATATATATATATATATATATATATATATATATATATATATATATATATATATATATATATATATATATATATATATATAATATATATATAGTGTAATTAAAATTTTATTTTTAATATATGAAATTTTATATAATTTTAAGATTTATTGTTATTATTAGATAATTATTATTATTATTATTATTATTATTATTATTATTATTATTATTATTATTATTATTATTATTATTATTATTATTATTATTATTATTATTATTATTATTATTATTATTATTATTATTATTATTATTATAAAGCGCATTTTAAGGAAATTATAATAATGATAATAGTAATGAAAATAATAATAATGATAGTAAATAATATTATTATAATAATAATAATAATAATAATAATAATAATAATAATAATAATAGCAAATGATATATAAGAATAGTAATAATAATAAGCAATTAAATTTTTATTATAATTACTTATTATTAATTACAATTATTATTATTATTATTATTATTATTATTATTATTATTATTAATTATTATTACTGAATAGCAACAAATATTGATATTAATTTCATTAAGATTCTTTTATTCCTCATAATTTAATTCATAATTGTGGTTTTACCAACAAAGGAAAAAAAAAACACATTTGAACAGGTACTTTTTAAATTTTATATAATATATATATATATATATATATATATATATATATATATATATATATATATATATATATATATATATATATAATATATATATATATATAATATATATATGTATATATATATATATATATATATTATATATATATATATATATATATATATATATATATTATATATATATATATATATATATATATATATATTATATATATATATATATATATATATATATATATATATTATATTATATATATATATATAATATATATATATATATATATATATATATATATAGCCCCGGCGGTAAAAGGCCAGAGGCCTGCACTGTATCTACCAGAGTATATAAAAATCAATTCATTAATCAAATTTACATGTAAAAACAAAGTACAAGTAAGAATGAGTGAGTACTGCGTTTAAATCTTGGGTCAGAAAATTGGCTAGAGAATAAATGAGACTATTTGGAAAAACCGGTTGCATGAAACCCCTTTAAAGGAGGAAGTGTACTGCTAATCTACCGTGGCACAAACGGTAGAGTGATTGACTCATGTGCTTGAGAACGCGGGTTCGATCCCACTTGGGGATCCTAGGTATATAGTAACTAGAAAAGTTTCCTAGAAATTCCCGCGAGATGTGAACTTTTCATAAAATAAAAGAGCTCAGAAGAGCAATAGCGATATCATAAGGAGAGTAGACGAATAGTTTGACGTCTTTAAAGAGATTGGTGGGATTTGTGAGTGTAGAAGAGTTAGTAACTCAAAAAGTCCCATATTCCACCTTACCATGGAGGGAAGAATGAGTGAAATCACCCTAGATAATCAAAGCATACTCTATATAAGTTCTGACTAAACTTCTTCACAGAGGAAGGAATTTAGGCGGTGAGAGGAAGGCCCTTTAGGTCATCCAACCATTTAGAAGCTTGCTTAGTGATAAACAAGGTGAACGTTCCCTGAAAGTCCACCAGAAAAAGAAATACCAAAAAATTTTAAGTCAGGAGGAGATATGATTTGTGTGCTTTCGATAAAATTTTGGCTGCGTGGAAGACTATGCTGAGTAGTTAGATGAAAGAGCTGGGTTTTAAAGCATTGGTAACAAATATACTTTCTTTTTCCCAATTGAGATACGAGAAAGATCAGAGGTCAAGAGGTCAATTGCTCTCCGACTTCCCTTTTAGTATTAACAAATAACAGCACGGTTGGCGTGATTCAAATCAAATGATTAAAATCAAGTAATTTTGTACATTATTTTTGTTTTGAAAATCATTATTTTGATGACTATAATTTATTTATTTTTATTATTTCTAAAATTGACGATAGCACTTCATGTATTCATATTTATGCTAACAAATATAATAAGAGAAAATGGAAAAATAGAAAATAAAAATTGCTAATACATTTTAAAATTCTTGCCACAGTTAATATATACAAAAAATCCCAATCAGTTTAACTTTGCTCCTTTAGTCTTTCGATATTTATTGTAAGAGACAAAATATGTTTGAAAGTTTTCTTCACCCTCTTTTTGTTCTGCTTCACTTATTTAAAATTGAAATTGAAATTAGTAGACCAGCTTATTATTTTTTGTTTGATTATAAAACTCAAGTACATATAAATGATAATGTTACAATTTGCAAAAATTTTTATCGATTGATATAAATCTATTGTAATTAATGATACACTGTTGAGTTAAACAAAATTGCAAGTAGTATTATATTAAAAAAGCAATTGTAAATTTGTATCAGCCTATTATGATAGATTTTATTATTATTTATTAGGCTATTTGCTTACATACTACATCTCTAGCGCCACAGCAAAGTGTAGAAGAGCAGGGGACCAAGAATCAGAGAGAAGCGGAAAGATATCATCAGACGAGAAATGAGAAAGAGTAGAAGATTTAAGATACAAGATTTGAAAGTAGAATCGAAAGACTCCAAATTAGCAACACGATGATAGGCGACACCGTTGGCTGCATATAGACAATATCTGTTTTTGACTTAAAATGAGGATAAAAACATTAAGAAAGAAAAGAATATCATTTGGCATTACCCAAATTCTGGTTAAGAACAATCGATGAAATCTTGAAGAAGAGAGAGAGAGAGCGAGAGAGAGAGAGAGAGAGAGAGAGAGAGAGAGAGAGAGAGAGAAGAGAGAGAGAGAGAGAGAGAGAGAGAGAGAGAGAGAGAGAGAGAGAGAGAGAGAGAGAGAGAGAGAGAGAGAGAGAGAGAGAGAGAGAGAGAGAGAGAGAGAGAGAGAGAGAGAGAGAGAGAGAGACTGTGTAACAACGAGCGTAGTGTATGGAAAAATGAGCACCTACCGGACAGACAAACATATAGACACCCCTATGTTGGTAGATGCTAAAATGAGGAGTGAAAAGTTACGAACCACTGAGCACTGGAGTGCAGAAAGATGCTTCACATGGCATACACCTTAACACTCCAGATGCTCAATGCCGGGCAATTTTATCGTTTCTGAAGGTCCTCCCATATATATATATATATATATATATATATATATATATATTATATATACTATATATATATATATATATATATATATATAATATATATATATATATATATATATATATATATATATATAAATATTTATAAAATGACTTTTTAAACGTAAAACAAAAAATAACTTATATTAAAATTTTGGCTTGAAATATTAAACAAACGTAAAACCAGAACTTATCTAAAATTTTGGTATTATCACACACACACACACACACACACACACACACACACACACAAACTAAAATAAAAACCAAATTCTGACCATGATGAAAGGTTACCGTAGAGATCAGTACCTGCTTTCATTTTTATAGGCTCTAAAGTGTATTTACCATAGTCCGAACAGGTGTATGAATATCCTACAGCGTCACGTAAACCCCATTACACCATCAACCATTTATGATTATAGGAAAAGATGAACAATAAAAAAAAAAATATTTCTGTTTTATCCACAAAAAAATCGGTATTAAATTTAAATTTAAAGGTGTATATTTTAAAGGTAAATATATTATATAAATTGTTATTATAATATAATAAGGCAAGCGGTCATTATTATCTGATTAAGTTTAATAATAATAATAATAATAATAATAATAATAATAATAATAATAATAATATATATATAATAATAATAATAATAATAATAATATTAATAATAATAATAATAATAATAATAATAATAACGATAACAACAAAATACAGTAAGAACAGAGCACTTATAATGACAACAAAAACAAGAACAACAACAATAATCAATAATAATAATAATAATAATAATAATAATAATTAATAACAAAGGTAATAGGATAAATAAAAATTACCTGTTTATTTTAAATAAATTTTATTTACTTTCAAATTTTAATTGCAGAATTACTCTAAAAGTGCTCAAAATTATCACAGCTAAAAAAGTATCAGAAAAATATGTCAAAGAAATACGTGAAAAATCAAGGAAAAAAAAAAGAAAACAAATACAGATCAGTGTGGAAGTCTTTACTAATATCGTCAAAAATATTTCAACAAAACGTCACAGCAATATGACCAATTATATCACAAAGGAATTTTCAAGGCAGAAAAGACTTTCCTTACGACTTGCGCGTATCAATCTATATTTTGTGTAATATATATATATATATTATATATATATATATATATATATTTTTTTTTTTTTTTTTTTTTTTTTTTTTTTTTTTTTTTTTTTTTTTTTTTTTTTTTTTTTTTTTTTTTTTTTTTTTATTATTTATATATTATATATATATATATATATATATATATATATATATATAATATATATATATATATATATTGGTTACTAGTTCTGTTTCTATTTTGGTTACTAGCTCTGTTTTTATATTGGTTACTAGCTCTGTTTCTATTTTTAGGTTTGTGCGCTTCACAATATTTTTACCTTAATAAAGTTTGCTTTTGTTCTAGATAAATTTTTTTTTGTTTTTTTTCTAGATAATTTACCTCTTTTCATTACTATTTGACAGGGCTGGTAACCTATTATTTTATAAAATATAAATTGTTACGTGTACTAAAGGTCCGAAAATACATATTACTTATATGAAAGGAGCTTCACCAATTTACTTTCTAATAAGAAAAGAAAAGACATTTCATTTAGTAAAGTAGCTTTACTAATGTTTTCTTATATTTTATAAAGAAAGAAAAGACATTATTTATGTGAAAACAGCTTCACCAATTTATTTTCTAATAAGAAAAGTAAAGACATTACATTTAATTAAGAATGTAGCTTTACTAATGTTTTCTTATAACATATAACAATTGAAAAGACAAATTACTTATAAGTTTTTTTTTTTTTTTACTAATTTAATTTTCTAATAAGAAATACATATTACTTATAAGAAAACAGATTCGTCAATTTATTTTTCTTATAAGAAAAGTAGACATTTTACTGATAAGAAAGTTGCATCACCAAATTATTTTTCTAATAACATACAAATTACCAATACTTATAGAAAAGAAGCTTCATCAATTTTTTTTTCCTAATAACAAAAAAAAGATATACTTATTATAAGAAAGTAGCTTCAATTTATTGTTCTAATAAGAAAAGACAAATTACTTTTAAGAAAGTAGCTTCACCAATTTATCTTTTTAAAAAGAAAAGAAAAGACATTCATCGGGTGTGTTCTATGAAATCAAGCGTGACGTCACGCTTAAGTCCAGCGGCAGCGAAAATATTTATGGCAGAATCTTGATTTTCGTGGGACACTTCGCTGTTAGCAACTTGTCAGCTGATTTGTATAAACAAATCTGAAATATATTTTAAAATCTAATTCAATTATTCATTTAATTAATTTAAGCAATCAATTTAATTTAATTAATATCATAAAACCATTTGTAAGAATATAAGGTAACGAATTAATCAAACGACGATTTGAAATAAACTTTTGCCTGCAGCCATGATCATAAACAAAAATTGGAACGAACAAAATTCCGAATAATTGAAAATAATTAATTTGCTTTATTTAAAACAAATTAATGATTCCGAAAATGCTAAAATTAATTATTCGTAATAATTTGCAAACAAAAATCTATTTGAGTAAGAATATTTTCAATAGGTATTTTTTCTAAA
>SEYY01003241.1:7500-17500 GCA_009176605.1 Armadillidium nasatum
GGGCGCTTTATGATTTAGGGGTGAGGTACATGACTCTTACACACACCTGCAGTACCCCATGGTAAGACCTCATAGTATTTTCAGATCTATTATTATTATTATCATTATTATTATTATTATTATTATTATTATTATTATTATTATTATTATTATTAATATTATTATTATTATTATTATTATTATTATTATTATTATTATTATTATTATTATTATTATTATTATTATTATTATTAAAGAGAAACATCTTATTAAAAGTAAGTTTTAACTTTGCCAGTTAAGAATAGCGAAAAGTTGCCATCACAACGATATGTATTTTAGCTTGTTAATTAAACTTTACAATTTTTAATGAGTCTTAAAACTGCTCATACTCAAATGAGGAATATATATATATATATATATATATATATATATATATATATATATATATATATATATATATATATATATATATATATATATATATATATATATATATATATATATATATATATATATATATATATATATATATATATATATATATATATATATATATATATATATATATATATATATATAGTATATATATATATATATATATATATATATATATATATATATATATATATATATATATATATATATATATATATATATATATATATATATATATATATATATATATATATATATATATATATATATATATATATATATATATATATATATATATATATATATATATATATATATATATATATATATATGAAAAGCGCAAGGAAGGAATAAAGAATCAGATGAAGAAGACCCCAATTCCCCGAGAGGTCTTACTCATTTCGGAAGGGTAAGTAAGTAATTTTATAGTATTTGCAGAAGATGGATATCGTTTCTCTTATAGGGGTATTTTTAACGATGTTAAATTAGATTATAAATGGCGGAACATCAGGGTATCAGGGCATCGGGGCATCAGGGAATCAGGGCATAAATATATAAGAGCATCAGGGCATCAAGGAATAAGGACATCAGAGCATCAGAGCATCGGGGCATCAGGGCATCAGGGCATCAGGGCATAAGGATATCAGAGCATCTGGGCAGCGAGGCCCCTCGTCACTGCTACTAGTAGGATCTTTTATTTCCTTTCCCTATTTTTGATTACTTCCCAGTTCAGCCTGAAGTATTTATGGCGTTGTTCAATGTTACGTTATATCTTCGATTCTGTTCCTGCTGTTCACAAGATATGTTAAGTAATTTATTTCATCACACTCCAATCGTATGCAGCTACAGCTACTCATTTTATTGGTTAAGCAACTGAGCAGGAAATTATATATGCAAGGGTTCTAGTCTTGAAACAAATGACTTTAGATGTTTCTCATATTTTTAATTTGTGCATAGAAATTTCGGATAATATAATTCCGATACCTAAAAATGGAAATTCCTCCATCTTTTTGCTTGGCACAATTTTCCACACAGCTATAAAATTCCAGAGAAAGCATTCAATATCTTTCATCTTTAAACAAAATTTTTCCTTGTGTCTATTTTCCGACACCTTTTTTTAAACTATTTCAGACCATCTTTTCTAATTATCTTATATCATTTTCTGAATTAAGATAAACTTCTACCACGGTCTTACTAGGGCTATAAAACGTGAAAAGTCATTAGCTGCTCACTCAGCTCCGGCTCAGTCATTTTAAAATTGTTCTGCTCCGGCTGCTACTCCGGAACCCTTTAATTTATAGTAAAACAGTTTTTACTTAGATACCTTTTTTTGGCCTCGATTCCACAGCATTGGTTTTCATCCTATCATAATCGGATAATCTATGAAAAGTTTCATGAAAATGTGAAATATGCCTTTAAGTTTACTTTAATACTGACTCTCCCCAATCTCTTTTCCATCAAATTGTTATATCTTCTTCCACTATTTCTTCTCTTCTACCCTTATCTTCCTTGGGCATTGTTAGTTTCAGATCATTAAAGCTCTTCATTTTGAGACCATATTGTACCCTCTTTTCAATACACTTTCATCGTCTCTGAATTAAAGTATTTCACATCTAGCCTAAGCTTAAATTGCTAACTTCAGATTATTTTTTCTCTTTTATTTAATGTAAATAGATTGATTATGCTTCCACTTCCATTCGAAAATTTCTTCTAAATCGCCGTAAATTGAGGGGAGTTTCGACTGTTAATTGGATGGTAAGCAAAATGGGCTTTTGTTACACTCCTGATGGTTTAATCAGAGAGAGAGAGAGAGAGAGAGAGAGAGAGAATGAACCGTTAGTGTATGTATGTGTGTGTGTAAAAATCATAATAAACACTCATTAATTAGAATGAGAAGATCGTGCTAATGCGTTTTAAATTTTTTTTTTATCATCAAAATAATCTGCAATTTTAATTATTTGGATAAATTTAAAAATGATTTCCTATTAAATTTCAATAATCGCGCTTGTATTTTAGACGCTTTTAATTACGCTTTAATTAATAATTTTTCTATTCACATGGATTTTCAAAATATACATGGGCATGATATATATATATATATATATATATATATATATATATATATATATATATATATATATATATATATATATATATATATATATATATATATATATATATATATATATATAAAGAGAGAGAGAGAGAGAGAGAGGAGGGGAGGACTTAGCTCTGTCCAAAGCCGTGATAGGATTGATAGGATGGGCTAGACCATTCCGTTTCACTCCGTTGCCCTTTGGTTCGTTCCTTTTCGCATTCCACCTTCTCAAAGGGTTTCTAGTGTACACTCGTCTTATATTGGAGTCTCTATACTTACATTACCTCTCTTTCCCATTTGTCACGTTCCAACAAATTTACAATCGTTTACTCATACAGTACCTTTTTAAACAAAACAAAAATTGTGATACATAAAACTACCTCGGAGATGCTTGGAAGAGCTGTATCCAAAGAATGCCCTTCATCCATCTCTCACTCCATCATCACTTGGGAGTTGGCGATCTCCAATGAAGAGGATGGTGTCGCCAAGAACTCGCTTCCGGGTTCCCCCCCGATGCACAGTCTTCTTTTTTTCATTAATTTCTGCAATATTAGCGGTTTTTTTTCTAATTTCCTCTTTGTCGAACATCATCTCTCTTCTTCTAGACCTAATCTTTTGTTCTTAACTGAAACTCTGGTGTTTAGGTGCTCTGACAGCAAACCTTATTATGTTACCTCCTAATGTTTTTATCATCAATTTTCACCCAAGGGCGGATGATGCGCAAATGTGCGCAACAATGTTGTTTGTTCTCGTGTTTCTAATTTGGAGTCTCCTGAATTCTCTATTTTATGGTTTAAGCTCTCTTGCTATTCTACTACTAAATTTATTTGTTCAGTCTATTTATCACCAAATTCTACTGACCATAAAATATTTTTCGACTTTAAACTCCAAAATGGAGAACGTTCTTTCTTCTTCTTTTTTCTTCGAAATCGTCATTTTTGGTGATTCCAATGTTCACCACCGCAATGGCTTTCATCTAGTTCGTATGATCCAGCTGGTGAACTATCCTGAGCAACATTGAGTAGTTGGTGCAACTCCCTACCCGTATCCCTGACCGTCTTGGTGATGAACCCAACATATTTGATCTTTCCTTAAAACCTTATCAATCCCCTTACGGTATTAAACTCTTTTCTCCTCTGGATCTTCCGATCACCTTCTTATCTCTGTTTCTTGTTCTGTCTCTCCAAGTCTTCCGCAAGAACTGCCCCAGCCTTCGACTAGTAGACATTCTGGCACTTTGATGCTGCTAACTGGTCTGACTTGCGGTTGTACTTCTCTGATATATCATGGATTGATTACAGATTTCGAACAAAGGGTACCTCGGAATGTACTGAGCTCATAACCGAGGTGATTCATTCTGTCATAGAGGTGTACATTCCATAATCTTTTCCTTTAACTAAACCTAACCTAACTAAACCTTGGTTTAACTCTACTTGTTCTCGTGCTATCCGCCGCAGGGATGCTGCCTTCGGGTATTACCGTCGTTTCAAACCTAAGTAACTAATTGAGTTTATATTTCATCCCGGAATCGAGCAAAAACTATTCTTCGATCCACTAAAAACTCTTTTCTCCGTCGTAAATGTAATAATCTCTCTTATTCCTCTTCCTCTCGCACTTTCTGGCATTTTGCAAAAATGTCATCTCTAAATTTGCTTCTTCCTCTTTCCCTCCTCTAGTATCTTCTGATGGCACAACTGCAGTTTTACCTTCTACTAAAGATAACTCTTCGTTCAAACTTTTATCTATAACTCTATCTTAGACAATTTCGGAGCTATTCATTCTCCTTCAACTCCCTCCAACTCATTTATGCCTAATATTGTAATTTCTTATTAAGACGTCATTTCTGCTCTCTCTCTCTCAGTTTAACACTAAGATGGCGTATGGTCCTGACGGTATCCCTCCTGTGGTTCTCAAAACTTGTGTTTATGAGCTTACACCCTACCATGGTAAACTATTTCGTCTCTGTCTCTCTACTTCGACCTTCCTTTCTTGCCCGAAACGTGAGCTTATTCAGCTTGTGTTGAAGAAGGAGAAACCCTCTCACCCCTCTAACTAACGTCCTATTTTTTAACCTCTGTTCTATGCTCAACAAGAAGATTTGAAACACCTCAATTCTTCTAATTTTATCTCTGATCGCCAGTATAGTTTTCGTAAGGAACGTTCTACTGGTAATCTTCTTTCCCTTCTTTCTGACTCTTGGTCCTTTTTGGTGGGTGTATAGTATAGAGGAGGGATTCCTCTCTATACTTTATTCGATGGATTTGTTGGTTTGGAGATATAGCCTCTCAAAAAAGGTCCATTTTTTATCAAATTTCAAAAATTCCTAAAGTTTGAGAGGCTATATATCGTTTCAAACTTACCTTCTTAGTGCATTTAATAATACACCAAATAACTTGTAGCCCTGTCTCTCCTCTAAACAATATCCAAAAATAAAAAAATTAGTAGGTAGCGTTTTTTTTTTTTTAAATAATTTTTTTTCTCCCGAAGGGTACGATTTTTGCAAATGTTTTTTCAAGTGCTTATAATTTTTTCCTAGACGTGATATCAAAAATCTGTGTACACTAATGCAAGAAATTGGGACTAAGGTTATTCAGTTAAATTTTCAGCTCATGTGGATTAGTGGTTTGACCCCGCTATTCATTTTTTTCAACTTTGGGTCCGAATAACTTTCAAACAGTTATAGACTCAGAAAAACGATCGAAATCAACTTAGAACTTCGAGAAAAAATGCATATACTCGGAAAATTTCAGCTCAATCAGTCAAATAATAATAAAAAAATTTAAAACAATATATAAGAAAATTATAGATTTTTTTCTTGTTTTTTCAATATTTTCTTTCTTTTCCGTTTCTTTTGACCACTCGTTTTCTGCTAATGAATGTTCATCTTCGTGTTTTGATTTTAGATGCCCCATAAAGATTTGGTTGAAAAATGTTTACTTAGGGCACCCGGAGATCCTCTTTCAATTTCCTGACTGGAGATGTTACATTTAGCTATTTCGAGCCTATCCTGAAACATTGTACAGTACTTCAATACTGCAGAAGCTGATCTTTTAGCCATATTGACTGAAAGTATAAACAAAATAAAAATTTTGAAATAATGTAGCTAAATGATAGAAGTTTGATACATAGCAATAAAATGACAACGATATGTATAAATACAGGTTATATTGATAATTTAATACCTTACATTTTTTAAAAACTTTACCCTAGGATCTTACCTAGGTAAACCTGTTGAATCACTATTGTGAATCAGAAAAAAAAAAATTCCACAATTTTTGTACTATTTTTATACTTTTATTATACAAACTCTGTAAATTTCTGATTTTATTTTTTGAGAAAATACATATAATTAATGTAAGTGAATGTTGGCTTTTCTACTCCTTCCTTATAAATAAATAAACCTCAATTAAATTTATATCTAATTTTTTAAGCTAATATTTCAGTGTTTTTGACCTCTTTTGCAAATTTTAGGAAACCCCGACCCCGGCCCCGGCAAACTTCCAGCCCCGGTCTCTCCCTAGCTGGGATGATTGAGATGATTGGTGAATGTTGATGCTAACGTGGTTTCCATTGCAATACCGTCTATTTGCCGATAGATTGATTCATCATAGAGAAAGAAAGATTCAGAAGATTACAGGACCAACCAACAAGCCTTTAAAAATTTGCTTGTTAGCTTTCAGAAAATGGGAATTATTATATGCAATACCATAACAATAAAGCTAGTAAAAAGTGAAAATGCATCGAAAGGTTGAACTTGGAGCTCATAAGCAAAGGATTGTGCATTTCTTACAGAAAACTGGGTAAAGAAAAATGGAGCAAATATTAAATGATTAAATTTTGATAGGTGGTAATTATGAGACCATAGGCTGCCAGAATAGGTAGGAGAGGGTATGATGATTTTTAGATTTTTGGCAGTCCATACAGGATCCCAAGTGATAAGTATGTATTAAATGCTGATTACCTTATCATTGATATACGCGCTAAAAACTCCCCGATGGATTTTAATCTCCTACTGTTTGTCCTCAAGCTTTTGAAATAAACATGTAGATTAAGGGAAACATTTGTTGATCAGAGGATCTGATCCATTTTATCCAATGGTAAACAAGACCTTTATTTTTGGATAAGTTCTTCGGTATGGAGAGATTTCATTTTAGTTACGAATAGGTAGTTTATTTTTCTTTTCTTGACATAGAAACATTTCTGCTCAGTGCTTCTCAATTCTCATAGCACACAGAATGTGTATGGCAAAGTGTTCTGTGTGTTGGTTATATTCTCAAACCGGGAAAGAAATTAAAAAAGATTTTATTGTATTGTATGCCGAAATCAGACCTTTAGAAGGTAGAAATTTCTGACGCTCAGACAATTTAAATGAAGGAATAACTGAGCATAACGTCGTCTGGAGGTAATTTTCAATGGGATTGACTCTAAGTTTACTGAGTTCCAGGGTTGCACAATTTTAGTTCAGTTACAAGTATGTTCAGTTATACTTCAGAATAGTCCATTGAGCTAATGCAGTTATTTTACTATGTCTGGTTTAACCAAGTGACTCGTTTTAGAGACAATAAAAAATCCCTTTAAGAAATTACAATAATAATAAAAATTATATGTAAATAAGTATAAAGCTTCTTAAAAAGCTATTAAAAATAATAATAACAAATATAAAAAGTCATAATATTATAATTATGTAAAAGAAATGCAAATTGCATCTACATATATAAAATGCTTTTAAAAAGCAATATAATAATATATATATATATATATATATATATATATATATATATATATATATATATATATATATATATATATATATATATATATATATATATATATATATATATATATATATATATATATATCCTTTTATATAGTTTATAATATTGTCATTTTTTATGCATTTTTATATTCTTTTTATTATTTTTGTCATTTTTATTCCATTTTTTATTCAGTTTTTATTTTTATTACCCATTTTCTATTCATTTTTAAATTTTTTTATCATTGATGTTATTTTTTACACTTTATGTATATTTTTTCTCGTTGGTTTATGCTTTTAAAAGGAATTTTCTTTGGTAGAATTTCATACTTGAACATTAGCGTTGAAAGGAAGCGTTTCCGATACCTATTACACACACACTCTTATTTTGATTTTTAGCAACTTTGAAGTTCAAAGTGTTAAATTTGGAAAAAGAAAGAATAATAAATCTAGGATAGAAAAGGACAGAGGAGAGGGTGTAGGAAGTGTTTTTATACGTATAGAGGTTTTACCTTTTCTAAGTTATATATATATATATATATATATATATATATATATATATATATATATATATATATATATATATATATATATATATATATATATATATATATATATATATATATATATATATATATGCATCGTTTCAGACAGTCGTACGTGAAATGAACCGATTAGGATTATTGGTTGATTTAAGTCACGTGTCTCAAGCAACGATGAGGGCGGCTCTTCAAGTCTCCAAGTCACCCGTTCTCTTTAGTCACTCATCCGTTTACGCCATTTGCAAGAATCCCAGAAATGTTCCGGACGACATATTGAGACAAATAGTAAGTTTATATTTCTTTCTTTCTCACCAAGCGCAGAGTTTGAGGCAATGCCCTGTCTCCATATACGACACCTCTCCAAGCCTCCCTATCACCATGTAGCTCCCGTTCCTCCCCCTCCTCCAGCGTGACACCTCTAACAGCCATAACCGCCACCACTCAGTCTCTTTAGCTCTTTCTTGGTTTCTCATCGGCCTTCTACCCTTCGACCACCAGTTATAAAGCTTGGCAGGGTATATTCATTCTTCCATTCTATATTATGTCCGTACTATTTCAACTGTTGTCTCTTCACTATAATCACTCCGACGGGTACCACACCCAGTTATCCTGATATCATCACTTCTGAGACATAATCGTCTGGTAACTTTCCTAATTAATCTGCCGCCTCCACTCTACTCCTTGTTCTTGCAGACAGCGTCCATGCCTCTACACCATATATCAACGTTGGTCTCAGAATCGATGTATATATCAATGTTTTCAACTTTCTAGGGAAATATCTGATTCTCAGTAATGAATAGAACTTTTCCACTCCTTTCGAGAATTCACTTATCCTGTTTTCTATCTCTCGCGTCATGTCTCCATTTCGAAATAATAGACCACTATACACAAGGGCAAGACCAATATATATATATATATATATATATATATATATATATATATATATATATATATATATATATATATATATATATATATATATATATATATATATATATATATATATATATATATATAGCATAAGTCCAAGTACAAGTACTTGTATTTGTATTTGAGCTTCAAGTACTTTCAAGTACTTTTAAATGTAAGTTAAATTTTAAAAGTAAAAATCTTAATAATTATTTTATACCTTGAAAAGAAAATAATGCATACAATTATGATCCTTATATCTAAGATTTGTCAACGTTCTTGAATTTTGGATAAATCTTTTATTATTATTATTATTATTATTATTATTATTATTATTATTATTATTATTATTATTATTATTATTATTATTATTATTATTATTATTTTTAACGATTTACAACCATTCACTAGCAAGGGCGCCTTTCAATAAGGGGGCAGAAATTTAAATAAAAAGAAACCTACTCAATCTCAATCTTAATGAAAATCTCTCAAGTGAGCCCTGTTGGAGGCCTTAAAGAGAGAAAGATTTAATGCAACCATTAAAACTGATGAAGGAAAGAGTTTCACAGAACAGAGACAAAAGGAAAGGAAGATCTACCACAAAGAGCAAACCCAAATTTTCCAATATTCATATAAAATTCATGTGAAAGCAAGACACCTCTTTTTGCGACATAGGCAACGCAATGGTTGTGGAATGTGAGAAGTCAATTACCTGAAGTACTTGCTGCTATAGTACCTATGGTAAAGAGAGAGAGAGGGCCAGTGGGATAAATGTAGGGGACAGTTTATTTATCTTTTAACATAAGACTCAGCACTATAAAAGAGAAGGGTGGAATAGGTTCTCCTCGAAGTAACAAACCTGTACTCTATACAAGTGCAAGATTTATATATAAGTGGAGTAAATGTTTAAAAGGAACAAATTTCCACACACTGAACAGAACTTTCAGTTTGCTTGAAGACACTTTAGCAATCTCTGTGGAATGAGATTTCCAAGGAAATTTTTAGTTTATGCTCACACCAAAATTGTTTATGTTAGAAATAACATACTTATTTCTTCACTAGATTCCTCCAGAGTTGGAGAAATTCCTAAATCATGGCCAAATTAACGGCTGAAATGTTCCGATACTCGACGTTGGAATCTGTGTAAGTCAAAGGAAGTTGGAAATATAGAGAAAGGAAGTGTGTTTCTAACTTTACCAGAGGAGTACATGAAAATTGAGCAAAGCTGTTAAAAATATGGGGTTGGAGAGTTGGACAAAGAAAGGTTAAGATTGTGAGGAAAGA
>SEYY01003241.1:20000-30000 GCA_009176605.1 Armadillidium nasatum
AAGTCTGTGGTCAGAGAGTTGAACAGAGAAAGGATGAGACTGTGTAGAAAGGCATGTAGCACTTGCCCTTCTCGTTGAATGAGATGTGCGACGAGAGAGTTCAGAAGAGTAGTGTTCGTTGTAATAAAGATTGTATGGACAGATGGACGCAACAATTCAAGGCACAGAAAGAGACTGGAGAGAATTAGTGAGAGCAGAGAGTTAAGACGAAAACCCTTAGACTCAAACTTTTCTGTGAGAGCTGTATGCGTGAACCACATCAAATGTGTGAGGTATACTACATAGAAGGGCAAATAACACCCCTATAAAGGACTAGCAATGGAGGTAGTGTGAAGGAATTACGAAAGCGTATCAGAACTCTCAATCTCTTGAAAGCTTGTTTAGAAAAAGAAGTAAGTATGTTATTCTTCTAAGAAAGATGATGAGAAAGAAAAACGGCGAGAATATTAAGTACCGACGAAGATTTGAGTTGAGTGTTTTCGAAAATGTCATAGTTGTGTGGAAGGCTGTGTCGTGTAGAAGGATAGAGAAAGTGAGTTTTTGAGGCACTGGAAACTACCTTTTTTTCTCTGTCTCAATTTGAAATACGAGAAAGATCATAGGTTAATTGTTCTAAGGCCACTATTCTACCATCAATTAACTACCACTGTGATGTGCGTCTTTCAAATTAAAAGGAGTAATGAAGGATGGAGTCATTAACATATGAGTGGATAGGTGATAAAATAATTGAGAGAAGGTCATTAATGAAAAGTAGAGACCAAAAGTCAGAGAGAAGGTAAAGAAGATCACCAGTAGAGTGTTTTTTACGAAAGTCATACTGGCAATCAGAGCAAAGATTAGAAGATTTGAGAGTTCCTAAATCTTACTGTTAAGGATAGATTCGAAAACTTTAGAAAGAATTGTAGTTGAAGAAGTTAACGGTAGTTTGGTGGTTGAGAAAAGTCCCTCCTTTTCGGCATAGGCTGAATAAGAGCACGTTTCCAACAAGAAGGGAAAGTTGAAGTAGGAAGACAGAGACGACATAGTTTACCAAGAAAGGGTGCAAGCTCAAAAGCAAAGGTATTGATAACCGCAGGAGAGACTCCATCAATACCGTACGCCTTTTTAGTGTTAAGCTCAGAGAAAGCAGAAATGACTTCTTCAAAAAAAAATTACAATTTTAGGCATAAATAAATGAGCTGGGTTAGTTGGGGGGAGGAGATATAGCTCCGAAATCATCTAAAGTCGAGTTAGAGACAAAGTATGAGAGAAGAGTTCAGCTTTAGATAAAGGTAAGCGGCAGTTATGCCGTCAGAAGATAATAGATGAGGGAAAGAGGAAAAAGTAACATAGAGTGGACTTTTTTGTTAAAAAATGTCAAAAAGGGGGCGAGGAAATGGATCTAGAAATATTACTGCATTTTCTATGGATAAAAGAGTTTTTGGGGTTGAGGAAAGTAAATTTTGCTCGATTCTGGGATGAAAAATAAGTTGCGTTAGTTCCTGGAGCTTGAAGACGACGGTAATTCCTAAAGGCAGCATCATTACGGCGAATACCACGAGAACAAACTGTTAAATCAAAGTTTGAAAGGTTTAGTAGTAGTGAAAGATTATGGAATGAACGCCTCCACGCCAGAGAGAGAATCACCTCGGTAATGAACTCGGCACACTTCGAGCGACTCTTCCCACGGAAGCAATAATCATTCTACGGGAAATCAAAGATGTACGACTTCAAGTTCTACCAGCTTGCAGCACCGAAATGCCATAAACGTTTCTTGCAATAGGCTGGGATCTTTCTTGCTAAATACTTGAAAAGATAGAAGACGATACAGAGATAAAAAGGTGATCGGAAGAACCAAGAGGAGGAAAGATTTTAACATTTTAAGGAGAAGGATAAGAAGTTTTTTTAAAAAAAAAGTCTAGAATGTTGAATTCATCCCAAAGTCGTTCAGAGATATAAGTAGGGAGTTGCACCAACTGTTCAAAATCATTTTGGATGGATAATTGGAAAGCACGTTCTCCGGTTGTATCATGAGAGTTATAAAAAAGCCATTGGCGGTGTTGAACAGTAAAATTACCTAACATGATGATTTCTGGGAAAGGAGAAGAAGAGAGAATGTGCTCTATTTTGGAGTTTATATAGTCAAAGAATTTAGGATAGTCAGTAAATTAGGAGACAAATAAATACGAATGTTAAGAGAGCTTTGACCACAAGGTGGAAAATTCGGAAGACTCCAAATTAGAGACACGAGAACAAACAAAATCGTTGCGAACATATGCACAACAACCGCCTCTGGCTGAAATTTGAGGATAAAGACCGTAAGAGGAAACAGAAAAAGGTTTGCTATCAGAACGCTCAATCACCTGAGTTTTGGTCAATAATATCTATCTATCTATCTATCTATTTATCTATCTATCTATCTATCTATCTATCTATCTATCTATCTATCTATCTATCTATATATCTATTTATTTTTCTATCTATCTATCTATTTATCAATCTATCGGCCTATCTATCGCTCTATAAAAACTCGCTTTTCTTCTCATATAAAGATATTTTAATATCATTTTTTAAATATTTTATTTGAATTTCATGTGACTCAGAATTCTTGAATAAAAGCAAAGACTTGTGAATCTATTTGAGCCATTTTAAATTTTTTCTACAAAATACAGTAAACTTCTACTCAACCTATTTAAATATTATATTAATTTTTAGACGCATTTTGAGTATGCATCAAATATTACTATTACTACTACTAGTAATAATAATAATAATAAATTAATTATAATACTAAAGTAATATTGTTAATAATAATAAAAATAATAATAATAATAATAATAATAATAATAATAATAATAATAATAATATAATAATAATAATAATAATAATAATAATAATAATAATAATAATAATAATAATAATAATAATAATAATAATAATAATAATAATAATAATAATAAATAATAATAATAATAATAATAATAATAATAATAATAATAATAATAATAATAATAATAATAATAATAATAATAATAATAATTAAAATTTGGGGAAAACAGGAATTCTTAATTTTATAACATAAAGGGGAAAAAATTGAATTAATAATAAATTTTCCTCTAAAAAAAAAAATATAATTTTTTGAGGAAAAAAAAATGAAAATTTTTATTTTGTAATAATTTTTTTAATTTTTGAAGAGGAGAAAATTAAAAAAGAAAGAAAAAAAATGTGGCAGGTAATAAAAATTATATATATATATATATATATATATATATATATATATAATATATATATATATATATATATATATATATATATATATATATATATATATATATATATATATATATATATATATATATATATATATATATATATATATATATATATATATATATATATATATATATATATATATATATATATATATATATATATATATATATATATATATATATTCTTTTGAACGAACACTGTCTAACGACGACGCCGTTGTTAGTAAGTTCGATTCCTAACAAAGGTGTAATTATCCCCACAATTTAGTAAAAAAAATTCGCCATAATAGTTTTTGTGTCCATTCTGAAGGTTGCTTAACTATGATTTGATTCCTCTTTCCAAGAATAAACTTCCGAACTGAATTCCTCGGAACTCAATAGGAACTCCAAGCACCTTTTAATAGATTCTAACAAGTTCCAATTTCCCGGTGTGAATTCGAAGCAGGAAACATGAAAAATCTTCAACGATGTCCACTTTTCTCGGTTGACGAAGTTGCCATGTAAAAAAGTGCTGTACAAATTACTCTACTGTGAATTTGTTGTCAGTATCGTGGTATATGTGTGTTTGACTTCTGGTCCGATTGAAATTTCTCCCTTCATATATATATATATATATATATATATATATATATATATATATATATATATATATATATATATATATATATATATATATATATATATATATATATATATTATATATATATATATATATATTTATATTTTTTTTTTTTTTTTTTTTTTTTTTTTTATTATATATACATATCACTACCGCTCACGGGCAGAGCCCTATTCAAGGAAGGGGGTGTTAGAGCAATAGAAAAGATAAGACAACCCACAGCCTCACCTAACGCAAATTTCGTAGGTAGCACAGACGTGGGCTTTAAAGGAATGGAGATTAAATTCAGCAGTAAACAGAAGATAGGGAAAGAATTCCACAAAACAAAGGTGGCTGGAAAGAAGGAGGCACCACAGGCATATATATATATATATATATATATATATATATATATATATATATATATATATATATATATATATATATATATATATATATATATATATATATATATATATATATATATATATATATATATATATATATATATATATATATATATATATATATATATATATATATATATATATATATATATATATATATATATATATATATATATATATATAAGGGAAACGGGGAAACTTTGAGATTTGTGTTGGTAGCCTTAATCGATTGTTGGTACTTAGTAGCATTTGCAATTCTGCTCACGCTATCTTGCCGTTTAGTTATTATGGATTCTTAAAGTTGTAAGGAACCTTCTGTTACAAAAGGCTTTTATGAAAATGATTATTGTGTGGTGGATGGATGAAGAGAATTTCGCAGTCATTTGAGGACGCCACGATCGTGTTCGGTCTGTACGAACAGTTAACATATGGATATATAATTTTGAGGGAACATATTCAACAATGAAAAAGAAACCTACATGCGGTTTCCCACTTTTCAGCTCGTACGCTAGAGAATATCGAGACTGTTCGTACTTCTGTCATAAGAAGGTCACATCGTTCAATTTGTCTTCATGAATTGTATTTACAGTTGCATAGTTCAATTGTTTGAATAATACTTGACCAGGACTTGCATTACCATCAGTACAAATTGCAGATCATCTCCAAAGTGAAACCCTATGATCATCTAATGCAAAGACAGTTCTGTGAAAGAATGAATGTATAGATAAACGAGGACAATGACTTTGTTAACAAACTGAAGGTGTTTGCAGAAGACCATCTACGCCTTATGATATTTATTGATTAAAAAAATTTTCGTTATTCGGTGAACTAAAATCCTATTCAGTTACACGAGCGACCGTTACACAGAAAACAAAATTACGGGGTTATGTGATGTGTCATCTTATGGCGTAATTTGCTCTTTTTTTGGAGGACGAGGATGGCTTTACCTCTACAATTACGTCGATTCAGTACGTCGTCATCTAAACCTTTGTGTTGCGAAAACTACAAATGTTTCCACAATTTACTGACAACAACTGGTTTCAACAAAACAGATAAACGTCACACACAGCATGAATATCGATGGCTGATGTAAACCAGTTTTTTGGGAACCTAATAATTTCGTGAAACGGTGAGATTCCATAGCTTCCCAGATCTCACAATTTGTCAGCGTGCGATTTCTTTTTCTGTAGTCTTACTAATAAAGTTATTCAAATTAAATTCTAAAGTCCGGGAAGCAGTTGCAGAAATTCTAGGAGAAAGGTTGCTTTGAACAATTCACAATTACACTAAGAGACTGCTAGAATGTTTGCATGTTTAAATGTTTGAATGTTTAAGCTCACCTGCAAGGTGTGATCTTCAAGAAATAAAAATGTATTGATTTATGGCAAGTTTTTTTTAACAATTTAAATGTCTTATAAAATTATTTGAAATTTTATTCGTAACTATATATATATATATATATATATATATATATATATATATATATATATATATATATATATATATATATATATATATATATATATATATATATATATATATATATATATATATATATATATATATATATATAGACATATTACTATTTGTTTTGAATGTCAGTATCGAAAGATTTAGTACAATCTTCAATTGGATTCAGTAGTTATAAATGATTCCATGTCACGAGGAGTCTCGGGAGTGTCAGATTTGTACATTTTGAATCAGTTATTTAAAGCTTCCAATACAACACTCTCTCTCTCTCTCTCTCTCTCTCTCTCTCTCTCTCTCTCTCTCTCTCTCTCTCTCTCTCTCTCTCTCTCTCTCTCTCTCTCTCTCTCTCTCAGTCTCAGATTCTTTTTTTTTTTTTTTTTTTTTTTTTTTTTTTTTTTTCTTTTTTTTTTTTTTTTTTTTTTTTTTTTTTTTTTTTTTTTTTTTTTTCTTTTTTTTTTTCTTTCTTTATTTATTTATTTAATTTTTTTCTTTCTTTCTTTCTTTCTCTTTCTCTCTTTTTCTTTCTTTTTTCTTTCTTTCTTTCTTTATTTATTTCTTTTTCTCTTTCTTTTCTTTCTTTCTTTCTTTCTTACTTTCTTCCTTCTTTGTCCTCACCTTCCTCATCTTTTTCTTCTATTTCTATCCTTTCCTCTTTCTTGTTTTTTTTTATTTTAAAACTGTAATATTTCTTTCTTTATTTTTTTTTTTATTTGTCTATTTATTTAATTTATTTTCTTTGATTTTTATTTCTTTTTTTTTTGTTTCTTTCTTTTTTTCTTTCGTTCTTTCTTTTTTTTCTTTCATTCTTCTTTCTTTCTTTCTCCTATCTAATGTGGAAGGTGAGAACAGAGAATTGGAGGCGGAGGATGGTCAGGGAGAACAGGGTGAAGAGGAGGAAAATGAGTTCACGGAACAGGAGTTGGAGGAGGCTCTTGCAAGGATGAAAAATGGAAAAGCGCCAGGTGAGGATGGAGTGGGAATAGAATTGGTGAGAGAAGCGGAACACAAGTAAAGAAGTATATACTAAAAGTGTTCAACAAGTGCTAAAGGAGTGGAAGAGTCCCGGAGGAGTGGGGAAGAACAATAATTGTGCCGATATACAAAAGAAAGGGAGACTCTGGTGTCTGTGAGAACTATAGGGGAATATCTCTGATAAATCATATAGTGAAGATATACGAAAGAATGATAGAGAGAAGACTGAGAGGGATGATCGAGGAGCAGTTGGGAGAGGAACAACATGGATATGGGAAAAATAGAGGAACAACAGATCTTGTCTTTAGCTTGAGGCAAATCGTGAAGACATGAGAGTATAATGTAGGAGTTAGTGTGGCCTTTATAGATTTGCAAAAAGCTTTTGATTCGGTGCCGAGAAGCAGGCTGTGGAAGTGCTTGGAAGAGGAATATGGAATGGTGAGAAGAATGATAAATGCAATTAAAAGCTTGTATGAGGTATGCATATGTAAGGTGAGCACAGGAAACGAAAATGAGAAGTGGTTTGAGGTGAAGACAGGGGGGAAACAAGGTAGTGTGCTGTCACCTATGTTGTTTATAGCTTACGTGGATAAGGTCATAAAGGACTATAAAGCTGGATGGGATAAGGATAACGAGTGGGGTATTTTGGCGTACGCCGACGATATTGCTTTTTGGAGAGTGGTGGAGGAGGACATGAGGGAAGGACTAAAATGGTGGAATTTATGTTTGGAGAGGGCTGGTTTGAAAATGAATAAAGAAAAGACTGTATTTGTGAGAGTAAATAAAGAGAGAAAATTTAGATATCCAAATTGAAGGAAGAAATATAAAAGAGGTTGAAAAATTTGAGTATTTGGGGAGCGTGTTCGGAGGTGCGGGAGGAAGATATCGCGGAGAGAATAATCAAATATGGAAGAAGCGTGAATTGCTTCTATCCATATTTAAAGAATTAAAATGTGCCTTTGCAAGCTAAAAGAGTAATTTTTGAAAGTATATTGACGCCCATATTGACATATGGCGCGGAATGTTGGAAAACAACGACTGTGACAAGAAGTAGAATACAGGCAGCAGAGATGAGGCCCTTGAGGACGATGATAGGAAAGAGTAGAAGAGACAGAATAAGAAACGAACACATAAGAGAGAGAATAGGGTGAGTAGCATTAGAAATAAAATAGAAAAGGCCCAACTGAGATGGTTGGGGCATTTAGAGAGGATGGAGGAGGGGAGAGTGGCGAGGAGATGTTGGGAGTGGAGACCGGTGGGCAGGAGACCGAGGGGAAGACCTAAAAAGAGGTGGAGGGACGAGGTGGAGGAGGTATTGGAGAGGCATCGCTTCCCGAACGTCACACAACTGAGAAGAGAGGGCCAATTCGCTGATAGAGATGAATGGAGGAGGAGGCTGCACCAGCTGACAGGCAGATGATGCCTACCTGGGAGCTGAAGTAAGAAGTAAGAAATAAGTATATATTTATATTTATATATATATATATATATATATATATATATATATTATATATATATATATATATATATATATATATATATATATATAATATATATATATATATATATATATATATTATATATATATATATATATATATATATATATATATATATATATATATATATATATATATATATATATATATATATATATATATATATATATATATATATATATATATATATATATATATATATATAATATAGAAATAAATTTATATTTTACGCCTTGTATGAGAAATGTTAAATTTTAAAATCTGAGTTGCTTAACCTAATTTTTGAATTAAAATGTTATTTTTTTATTAAATACTAACGGAGGCACTGCCTCCCCTGCCTCCCCCAAAAGCCGCCACTGCCGTCTACAACAACTGCTATAGAATTGCCGGAAAGGAAATCAGAGAGAAGGATAGATTTCGAATGAAGTTTGGAAATCAAAGATTTGGGCCAGACTCTCTCGAGGGCTTTTGATATTCCAACACAACAGCAAAAGATTTAATGAAATATCGAAGAGTGGAGAACCAAGTGTCAGAAAGAAGGGAAAGAAGATTACCAGTAGAGCTTTTTTTTACGAAAGCCATACTGGCGACGATCAGAGATAAGATTAGAAGAATTAAGATGTTTCCAAATCTTCCTGTTATGGATAGATTAGAAAACTTTTAAAAGAACGGAGTTAAAGAAGTTGGAGGGTTGAGAGGGGTCATCCTTCTTTGGCACAGGCTGAATGAGTACACGTTTCCAACAAGAAGTGAAGGTTGAAGTAGAAAGACGTAGACGGAATAGTTTGCCAAGGCAGAATGCAAGCCCAGGAGCACAAGTTTTGAGAACCACAGGAGGGATACCATCTGGACCATACGCCTTCTTAATATCAAACTCTAGAAGAAATTACAATATTAGGCATAAATGAATTGGAGTGGGTTGAAGTAGTAGGAACAGGTCCGGAATCGTCTAAGGTTGAATTAGAAGCAAAAGCTTGAGCGAAGAGTTCAACTTTAGAGGAAGGCAAAACGGCAGCTGTGCCGTCAGAAGATATTAAAAGAAGGAAAGAGGAAGAAGCAAAGTAAGAGTTAATATTTTTTCCTAAGTGCCAGAAAGTGTGGGGAAGAAGAATCAGAAAGAATATTTAATTTTCTACCAAGAAAGAGATTTTGGTGTTACGGAGAAAAGATTTTGCATGACTCCGGAATGAAATACAAGTTGCGTAAGTTTCTAGAGTTTGAAGACGACGATAATCCTTGAAGACATCATACCAGCTGCGGAGACCACGAGAACAAGCATAGTTAAACCAAGGTTTGTTAGGTTTAGTAGAAGGGAAAAAATATGGAATGTTCGCCTCCATGCCAGAGAGAACCACCTCGGTTATACGCTCTTCACACTCCGAAGGACCCCTTTCACGGACATAGTAATCATTTCATGGGAAATCAGAAACGTAAAACCGCAAGTCAGACCAGTTAGTGGCAATGTCGAAATGCCAAAAAGTCTCCTCATTGAAGACAGAAGCCGTTCTTGCGGAAGACTTACAGAGACGGAACAAGATACAGAGATAAGGAGGTGATCGGATGAACACAGAAGAGACAAGAGTTTAACATTGTAAGGAGGAGGATAAGAAGTTATTAAAATATCAAGTACATTGAGTTCATCAACAAAACGGTCAAGGATATGGGTAGGGAGATGCAACAACTACTCAAGGCTATTCTGGATAGAAAAGTGCTAGGCGTGCTCATCAGCTGGAACATGAGAGCTAGATAAAAGCCATTGACGTTGGTGAACATATAAATCACCAAGTATGATGATTTCAGAGAA
>SEYY01003241.1:40000-66493 GCA_009176605.1 Armadillidium nasatum
TATATATATATATATATATATATATATATATATATATATATATATATATATATATATATATATATATATATATATATATATATATATATATATATATATATATATATATATATATATATATATATATATATATATATATATATATATATATATATATATATATATATATATATATATATATATATATATATATATATATATATATATATATATATATATATATATATATATATATATATATATATATATATATATGGAATAAAAACGAATGCACATGAAAGCGAATTTTGTATTCAAGAAATACAATTATTTTCTTCACCCTCTGAATTTGGAAAAGAAATTTTATGCTGTCATAAAATAAAGTGAAGGTCACTGAAGGGGTTTAAATTCTCATCAGCAGCTAAATTCCACACACACAGTAATTCTTTGTTTAGTCACTATATAATATATTAACATCCAAATCAAATTCTTTTAGCAGCCTTTAAGTCCTTCTAACAGATGGGGATTCTGGGGATTGTACTAATTCTTTCTTATAATATATATATATATATATATATATATATATATATATATATATATATATATATATATATATATATATATATATATATATATATATATATATATATATATATATATATATGGCTCTCTTTCATGGGGGCCTACATTCCAAATTCTCTTTCCTTTCTACTAAACCTAACAAACCATAATTAACTATGTTTGTTTTCGTACTATTCGTCGCACGGATGCTACCTTCAGGGATTACCGTCGTCTTCAAACTCTAGAAACTCACACAACTTATATTTCATCCCGGAATCGTGCAAAAACTTTTCTCTAAAACCAAAACTCTTAAAAAAAAAAAAAAAAAAAAAAAAAAAAAAAAAAAAAAAAAAAAATCCAATAATCTTTCTGGTTCTTCTTCTCCACGCTTTTTCTGGCATTTTTCAAAAAATATCAACTCTAACTTTGGTTCTTTCTCTTCTCCTCCTCTAGTATCTACTGACGGCATAACTACCGTTTTGCATTCTACTAAAGCTGAACTCTTCTCTCAAACTTTTGCCTCTAATTTTACCTTTCTCGATTTCGGAGCTATCCCTCCTTCAACCCCTAAAACTCATTTATGCCTAAAATTATATTTTCTTCTAAATTCGTAATTTCTGCTTTCTCAGAACTCAACACAAAAAAGGCGTAGGGTCCTGATGATATTAATCTTGTGATTCTCAAAATATGTGCTTCTGAGCTTGCATCCTCTCTTGATAAAGTAATTCATCTGTTTTTCTATTTTAACCTTCTCATTTTGCTGGAAATGTTCGCTGATTTAGCCTGTGCCGAAGAAGGAGGACTCTTCTCAACCCTGAAACTACTTTTTCATTTCTATCTTTTTCGAAAGCATACAACTCAAACCTTCGTCGGTCTTTAATATTCTCGGTGTTTCGTTTTCTTGTGATCTGTCTTGTAAAAATCACACTACTTTTCTTTCTAAACAAGTTTCTAAGAGGTTGGGTGTTCTGAGCCGCCTTCAGAATTCCTTCACTCCACCCTAGTTGCTTATTCTTTATTGTGATGTTGTTCGCTCCTGTATGGAGTACGCCTTACACATTTGTTGCGGTTCCACTCATGCAGCTCCTCTCAAAAAGGTGGAGTCTATCTAGTGCTTTAGTCTTATCAACTCTTCTTCTATTACTAATTTTCTCCAGTTTCTTTCGAATTGTTGAGTCATTCTCTCCATACTATCGTTATTACAATGGAAGCTGTTCTTTTGAACTCTCCCATCGCATTACTCCTCCAATGAGAAGGGCTTGAGCGACACGCTCTCTACACAGTCTCATCTTTTCTCTGTCCAAGTTCCCAGATTTAGCCGAAATCCTCAATTTTACATATGCTCAACTAGCAAAGTCTGGAACACGCTCCCTTTATCTGTTTTCCAACTTGCTTGGCTCTCTCACCTTCAAACCCCCTGTATTGGAACATGTCGGATTTTAACTTGACCAAATTTGCAATGTTTCCCCAACTCTGGTGAAAATCAGTAGGCCTCTGGTCTTTGTCCACCAAAGGTGAAAATAATATATATATATATATATATATATATATATATATATATATATATATATATATATATATATATATATATATATATATATATATATATATATATATATATATATATATATATATATATATATATATATATATATATATATATATACTGGGTGTCCCACTTCCTCTCAGCCTCAGATATATATTATAGATATCAAGGAACTAGTCATGAGTTGATAAAACAGTAGGTGAATATCTTCAATAAGTTCGTAAATCCTTTGGACTTCGAGTAACTCCATTCTGACTATTTTAAGCAGGATAGTGCCTTATCACACGTCCAACGTCAAAATACTTGAAATTATAATTCTTTGACCTTACTCTACCCACTGAATTTCATTCAATGGGGCATCAAAAGGAAAAGTGAATCGCAACAAGCCACATACTCTCATGAAACCGAAAAACAACATTCGTTATGCAAATGGCTCTGTGACTTCCAATATGTTGGCGTCAACCTTCTGGAAAATGGAAAAGCGTGTGCAAACATTCTCTGATGCTAATGGTGATCACTTACAACACTTGTTTTGATGTTAGCACAATTCTCGCACACAAAAGGTTTGTTCGCGGCAAATTTTATCAACTTATGACTACTACTTTGATATCTGTAAGAGCATATCTAGTGCCGAGAACGAGTGAGACACCCTGTATATATATATATATATATATATATATATATATATATATATATATATATATATATATATATATATATATATATATATATATATATATATATATATATATATATATATATATATATATATATATATATATATATATATATATATATATATATATATATATATATATATATATATATATATATATATATATATATATATATATATATATATATATATATATATATATATATATATATATATATATATATATATATAATATAATATTTTAAAAATAATAATATAAATTATTATAAAATATATAATATATAATATATATATATATATATATATATATATATATATATATATATATATATATATATATATATATATATATATATATATATATATATATATATATATATATATATATATATATATATATAGAACACATAAACCATGTTCGTGCTATCGCAGGCGTTGATCACGTTGGGATTGGAGCAGATTTTGATGGAGTAGACAAGTAATATATATATATATATATATATATATATATATATATATATATATATATATATATATATATATATATATATATATATATATATATATATATATATATATATATATATATATATATATAATTCAGGACAGAGGATTAATTTTAAATAATAGAATCAATATTAATTAATTATTCTCATGTTTTCTGCATAAATAATTGTATAAAATGGTATTCATGAAAAAAACATTTCATCTTAAAGGAACATCTATTATTATTATTATTATCATTATTATTATTATTAGTAGTAGTAGTAGTCATAGTAGTAGTAATAGTGGTAGTAGAAGTAGTAGTAGTAATAGTACTAGTAAATATAAAATGTATTAACCAGTAGTAAATACTATTAATATTATTATTATTATGATTATTATTATTATTATTATTATTATTATTATTATTATTATTATTATTATTCAGATTGCCAAGCGGTTTGGAAGACGTATCGAAGTACCCAAATCTTTTCGCAGAGCTTATGAAAGACTCAAGATGGAACGAGGAAGACCTTAAGAAACTCGCTGGTCTGAATCTCCTTCGGGTTCTCAGAGACGTAGAAAAGGTTAAGGACGTTCTCTATATTATATATTTTGTTATATTCCTCTAGTATTCACTTATAATATAATTGCTACTCAGGTTGTTAAGCAGAACGTTACAACTGAATAGTGTCTATAGACTTATACTGTATAATAAATAAGTTAGTACAGTGCAAAAACTGTCCTAACGAATCGTTGGGACAAGTGGCAAAAAATGTTACAGTAAAATTTTCAATAGAGAAAAGACATGTTAAGCATCAGAAAGTAGCTTCACCGATTTATATTCTAACAGAAAAATAACTGAAAACTTTTTTTTTATATTTTTGCCACTTGTCCCAACGATTCGTTAGGACAGTTTTTTGCAGTGTGCTACTACAGTATATATGCGATCTACAAATATTTAGATGCATGGCGCTCGAATATATGTATGGGAGGCTTCATGTCCCTCTATATTTATTAATATCAGTTTTTAACAATCTTCCTTTAATTATAAGCTATTAAATAAAAATAAAATATTTCCTGTAACGTTTAACAGATCATTAAATAAATAAATATCAGTTAAAATCCCTTATTTTAAATCTAATCTTCCTACATGTCTAAACCCGAAATGCATATTGCATTAATTACTATCATAGTATAAGTATATTGTAATTATATTTTCACTATGTTAATATTTTGCTACACTATGTACCGAAAATAATAGAATAGTAAAATAACGATTGTATCATTCCTGTTGCAGGTGAGGAAGGAGCTTCGTCTTCGGAGGGCGCGGCCTAATGAAGAAGAGGTCCCTCCGTCACAACTACTTGGAAAACAAAACTGTTCTTACAATTTTGTTGAAGCCAATCCATCATAGTTTAGGCTAAATTAGGCTCAAATTTAATCATATATATATATATATATATATATATATATATATATATATATATATATATATATATATATATATATATATATATATATATATATATATATATATATATATATATATATATATATATATATATATATATATATATATATATATATATATATATATATATATATATATATATATATATATATATATATATATATATATATATATATATATATATATATATATATATATATATATATATATATTTTTTATTTTATATATTTTTTTTTTTATATATATATATATATATATATATATATATATATATATATATATATATATATATATATATATATATATATATATATATATATATATATATATATATATATATATATATATATATATATATATATATATATATATATATATATATATATATATATATATATATATATATATATATATATATATATATATATATATATATATATATATATATATATATATATATATATATATATATATATATATATATATATATATATATATATATATATATATATATATATATATATATATATATATATATATATATATATATATATATATATATATTATATATATATTATTATTATAAATATATATATATAAAAATCTTATATATATATATTGTTTTTAAAAATTAAAATTTTATAACAGTTCATGTATTTTAATTTAAAATTTCCTTTAAAATTCAAATATAAATTTAAAATTTAAATTTCTATTTCAGATTATAAACTCATTTTATGACAAATTTATATTACTGAAATTACTCAATTTCAATTATTTCTATTTGAGTAAATTTTCAACTAATTAATAAATCTCTCTCTCTCTCTCTCTCTCTCATATATATATATATATATATATATATATATATATATATATATATATATATATATATATATATATATATATATATATATATATATATATATATATATATATATATATATATATATATATATATATATATATATATATATACTTTGAAGATTTAGCTTTCCTTTAACAAATCTTTGTTTCCCTGAATTTATTACAAAATTCTTTTCGGTGAGTAAATAATTCATGTTGATTTGTGTCTGGCTTTCCTCCAATCTTAATATTAAATGAATAAATTGCGTAAGGGACAAAGGGCTTCAAATGGCTTTTTCTCCCTTTTTATTAATGTCTTTTCTTCAAAAATTTCTTCTCGAAAGCTATGCCAGTTTGGGTTGAGTCTTAAGCTTTCGTACGCCAGATGATCCTGGGTGTCTGATTTCTATAGAGGCTCGTTTAACTTCTGGATCGTAGTGGTGGACCTACGTTTCGTCTCCCGTTACAATGTTTTGAAGAAATTGGTCGTCATTTCGACGATAACGGTATAGAATTTCATTAGCGAAGTCGACCCGTTGTTTCTTCTTGTTTTCGGTCAGCTGCCTTGGCACCCAAAGCGCGCAAATTTTTCGATACTTTAAATCTTTAATTAATATTCTTTCGAAATTGCAAGTGTGGAATTAATTTTGGACTGCTTAATTCGTCGATTTCTCAGAAAAATGTCATCAACGCGAACCTACTGTTGGTCAGAGGTCACAGTAATTGGGCGACCACTTCTCGGAGCATCATGAATCAACATTTCCCCTTTATTGGTAAGAGTTGCTTTACGAGCCCATCGACGAACGTTTCTAACATCCATATTGTCTGTTCCATACACCTCGAGCAAACGACGATGAATTTCACTTTCATTCTGTACACCTTCGGCATTCAAAAATTCAATCCCTGAACGTTGCTTCAACAAAGTTTTACTATTAGCTTCCATTTTTCTATCAGTGCACAACAATGAAACCAAATATCTCTACCTTTTGCGTGTCAGATCTATTCTACAAGCTTCAATCTTTCGAACGCAGGTCTTAACATGTTTATACCTGTTTCCGTTGCTTAGAAACGCATCAACAGGCATTATTTTTCATCCCTCCTTCGTATATATATATATATATATATATATATATATATATATATATATATATATATATATATATATATATATATATATATATATATATATATATATATATATATATATATATATAAAAACCTTATATCACAATGACCTCAAAAAAAAAAAAAAAAAAAAATTTTTTTGTTCAGGTTGCAAGAATTTTTTTTCTTTCTGTGCAGTTTCTCCAATTATATAAAGAATCTTTCCGCCTTTAAATGGAGAATCATTTTCATATTTGGGAGAACTCCAGTTCTACCTTTCTTTTTGAAAGAGTTGGGTCTAAGGCTAAAAGACTAGTAAATTGTTCTCTACTTTTAAACTTCCTTGACCTTTTTTGTTTGCCACGCTATATTGGCTAGCTATCTCTTTTTCTAAAAGTAATACAAAGGCAAGTGATCGAGGGAGTTTACTTCCAGTATTCCACCATCACTGCGTCGCCCTCACAGCACATAGGGTTCCTCATTAATACATGAACTTTGTATAAGTATTGTAAACTCTAGGCTTGCTCATTGTAGTGCCTCCTTCTTTATAGCCATCTATGTTCTGTGGAACTCCCTGCCATCTTCTGTTTTTTTCTGCTCTATTTAATCTTTCTCTTTTAAAACGTTCGTCTATACTCGCTTATCTTTTGAATGGTGATAACGTAAAAAAAACTATATAAAGAACATCTCAAAATGAACTTAGAGATACAAAATTAAATTCAATAAAATCTATAGAGTTTATTTAGAAATTCCGAATACAGTCATAAGTCTCGCCTTTTTTATTCCTTTCCGCTCTATTTTCTTCTTTCTTGCAAAATTTCCGAACGTTTGTATCATCTCTTTATACTATCTATATTAAAATAAACAATGTTCTCAGAGTAAAGGAATTTTTTATACAATATTATTCTTCTGAAATCTGTATTCATGTATCTCATTTTTTAAGGAGAGGTTATATGACTCTTCTGTCTACAAAGTAAACAGCATCCTTTCTCCTTTTAGTTCTCTGATCCAAAATTCAAATCAAATGAATGCTCATTTTTTCACGCATTCTGTAAGAAAATATGCAACGCTTGTTTCTACTAACTTCTTTATTTCCTTTGGTTTTTGCATTCTTTCAAGCGTTGTATGCTTTCAATTTTTTATTTGCATTTATTTTCAATATCCCAAATTCCGGCTTTTTCCACCAGGGGAAGTATTTTTTAAAAAGGTAATTGAAGCATATAACTTGAAAATATATTATTATTAATTAATGGGTAATGAAAACAAAAGAGAGAATAAAATTGCAATGAACGTGTAAAATATTTTCCCCTTTGGAAAAAAAAAGAGTGAAAAGAAAAGGTTGAGACCCTTAAAACAAGTGAGTAACTCTTTTCACAGTCTTTATTTCTTTCTTGAAAGCTAAATACTTAGCTGCCGTAATGTATATTAAGTTCTGAAAAATTCTATTTTACGAAACCTTTTCCTAATTCAAGATAAGTGAAATATGTATCTAGGATTAATTTAAATGTTAAATAGAAATTAAATGAATTATTCCAGGAACAAAATTGCTGTTTAATTCTTAAGTGAATAATACCTTTGAATGGTCTGTAAACAAGCATTAGTTAAATCACATTTCTTTGTCAGTTTTAAAAAGTATTACATATATATATATATATATATATATATATATATATATATATATATATATATATATATATATATATATATATATATATATATATATATATATATATATATATATATATATATATATATATATATATATATATATATATACAGAAAAAGAAAGGGAGAATTGAGCACCAAACACATTGAGTGTATTTAAATTCTAAAAACTAAAAACATCAGTTTTATTTTAATATAAAAACAATTACAAGCTAAGTGAAAATTGCAAAAGTGAAAGGAGAACAAGAGACTTCCCTTTTCATTGTCTTTTTCCTGAATGCCACGACAAAAGGTTAGAATTGTTATAATTAAGAGCTAAAAGGTGGTTGTCAAAGTTGCCGATAGAATGGAAAATGGTGTATTTGTGTAGAGAAGTTGTAGTGGTGAAGCAAAATTCAGGAGTTCTTAAAGTTTAGTTGGGGCTATGCGTAATATATATATATATATATATATATATATATATTATATATATATATATATATATATATATATATATATATATATATATATATATATATATATATATATATATATATATATATATATATATATATATATATATATATATATATATATATATATATATATATATATATATGTTGTGTGTGTATGTGTGTGTGTGTGTGTGTGTGTGTGTGTGTGTGTGTGTGTGTGTGTGTGTGTGTGTGTGTGTGTGTGTGTCCTTAATCAACAGTTCGAGATTGTTAAGAATACTGGATGATTTCACCTCCTTCCCACCTACAGAAAGAATAAAAGAAAATAGACAGTTAGAAGCCACATTGGAATATCAAGGCTGTTCTCAGTTAAAATAGATAAAATGAAAAGCCGCTATTTGTTTTGAATGATCCATCTTCGGTTTAAATTAGTTTTCATTATGCAAATAATTAACCCAATTCCACAATTATTCATGCATCATGCAATTTATTAAGCTAAATTATTAACAAATATGCTAAGTAAGTTAACGTGCAAAGCCAAGTCTTGAAGCTAAATTATAAACAACAATGTCAGTGGAGAAAAACTATCTAGTCACCGATATATCGTGTAAAAATCATTGACATTTCGATAATCGTGAAAAATATTATCGATATTTGGATTAACATCCGTCTTCAGCGAGATTTTTAGTAAATCTAGTTAATTTTTTAAATTTCTTGATCTTTGTTAAATCCTCTTTCACATGTTAACATATGTAAATAAATATATGTTTTTACCTAAAAAAATATATGTATGGGAAATAAGATGAAACGTATGCAGCAAACAAGATATTAAGAAGACTATGGTTGCAACCAGCATTAAAATTATTGGAACCAGCGAATATGTGAATAATTAGTAAATAAATTATTACTGTATAACATCGTGTGTATAACGATAATTTTGCTATAGAGACAAGAAAGTCAGTTCTTGGATCATTGTGCATGTAGATCACGAAAAATAAATTCGTTTTTCATGATATAACTCCAGTTTTTAATAAAAACTAATGAGAAATTAATAAGGTTAAAAAATTTCAATATTTTATTAGTCTTTAAACACAATTTACAAATGACGGGATAGTAGCATGAAAATCGTATAAAAATATCCATAAAAACGGCATGAAATATATGATGTAAAGTTCGCATTAGCTTGTAAAAGAAGCACTAAAAGACTTGGATAAATATCGTAAAAATCGATAAGTAAATACTGTAAATGAGTAAGCTTCGCATAAATTTTTATTTGAATGCATGTAGCAAAGTGATATTAAATGCATTTTTTTTATTTTGAGTCAAAGATAATTGAACTTCATATACACTTTAGAAAATTTGGATAAGGGAAGGATCCAAAGTTGAAAACAAAAAAAAATTCATCCGATTCTCCTGAAAATTTCAGTATATATAGCTTTTTTTCCGACGAAAAAACTCCATTCCTAACGTTTTTACGACCGAATTAAAGTTTAGTAGAAATTTCTTAAATTTAAGGTAAGTTTAAATCTACCATGAGGACGCCAAAAAAATTATTTTAGTCTGAAATTTGGTGTGTATATTCAGAAATTTATTGGCTATAAAAACTTCTTAAAGAGTTTTGATGTGTGCATAACAGAAAACAGGTTATATGCCCTTACTTGACCATGTGTCGAAATTTTTTTTTTTTTTCAAAAAAAATTTTTTTTTTTTTTAAAAAAAAAAAAATTTGTAAAAAAAAAATCTTGATTGGAAGTCTTTTTTTTTTAGCTTTATTAGAGGAGGGATAGATCTAAAACTTTTATTTAAAACACTTTTAAAACCGATTTGTCTGATTCGAGATACAGCTTATCGAAAATGGCCGAATTTTCGACGAAATTTCAAATTTTCCAAATTTTGAGAGGCTGTATCTCGAATCAAACAATTAGTTTTTAAAAGTGTCTTAAATAAAAGTTTTAGATCTATCCCTCCTCTAAACAATATCTAATTTTCAAAAACATTCAATACAGGGATTTTTTTAAGAAATTTTTTCTCAGGAAGGGTATATATTTTTCAATTTTTTTTTTCAAAAAAAAATTTGAAGTTCTATAATCAAACACTATCCGGACTATTCCCAAATGTTCCCTTTTAATATTGTAGAAATTGGGGCTAAGAATGTACAGGGGAGTTTTTGGATCATTCTGACCACTATTTTACCACTTCTATTTAATCTCTTTTTGAATTTTGACCCACTATAACTGCTAAACCGTTAGAGACTCAGAAAAACGTCAGAAATCGACTGTTTTCAGCGGGGAAAAATGCATATACATTGTAAATTTCAGCTCAATAGCTCAAATAATAAAAAAAAAGTCTTGAAAATGGATCCTTCCCATAAGCAAAATTTAAATTCGTTTTCTAAGTTTTACACTTATTTTTTTTAGAGTATTTATGCTTTCTTTTGTGCTTAGTATTTGCCCTATCTCCCGAAAATCAAGCAAAATTCAAATACCCTCGGCAGAATCGATATCCTCTAGTGTTTGTTTTCAATATTAATGATATCTTAGTGAAATCCTTCCCGGTGGTCATCAGTAGGTTCTACTTCATTCTCCGGAAATGAGTCAATTTTATTCAACAAGAACTTTGTAGTTGCCAGTCTTGTCCTTTCCGAGTAGACCATTATACCTGCCCTAGAAACTTTGACAGAACTCCAATTCTAACTTCGCTCATAGTTGTTGCAAATTCACTGTCCACAATGAGTTAATGAATTTGAGGCCCAACAAAGTTTCATTACTTTACTTTAACTTCACTAAGAATTGGAAATATGCCTCCTTCAAGATATGCGAAAGATAATGGATCATGCTTCAAGGATTTGATAAACTGTTTAATGAGTCTTATTATTGAGAATATTAAATTGCTAACTCATAACTTGTATAAAGATTTTGCACATAAACGATTTTCCCTTCATTTAGAAGGGAAGACATGAGATCTGTGCAAACAGTCTTTGCTAATCCAAATTATCTTATTCCATCCCTCGATTGTATATCTTTTGGTGGAACATACTTTGAGTAACTTTACGAAAAACTTGTGGGCTTTATTTAGCGTATATTGTCTAAAAACTAACCTCTCCTGCCATGGAATAAGGGGTTCGTCTATTATTACGATGCTCCCTGGTACGTATAATGATTGAAACTTCTCATTTACTAGCTCCAAAAGATTTTAAATTTTTGATAAGCAATTTTCTTTCTCAGCTTGCAAATTATTTGCAAATCGAAGGCGGTTAAGTAGTCGAATCCGTTACTGGCTCATTTTTTCTGTGACAGAGATTTTATATAAAATGTAATTTCTGCAGTGGTCTTCCATTGAACCGGTTCTAAACAAATCACTCCTAATTTCTTTTGGACATTACACTTGGCTCAAAGCCTAGATTAATGTCAGAATTGTCAGAGACTTCCAGGGTACCTAAAATGCTATCATCTATATACCTCCTTTTATATCATCTTGAGGATGTCATTTTTGATAGTAACAAATATTTTTATATAATTTTAATATTTTTATTTATGATTTATCAGTTTTATTGATTGTTTATACGAAAATCTGAAAAAAGGAAAAATAATAAGTAAGTGTGTATCATAACCTAAACCACAATTTTCTGCCACACATAAATGTGGACATGACTTTTTTCCCTTAGGTCATGTCACATATATGTGTGACATGACCTTATCCTTTAGATCATGTCACTAGTTCGACTTAACCTAACCTGGACTTCAAAGGTGAAAGAACGCCTAACGGCCAGCAAATTTGCCTAACCTAGTATAAAAACTATATACTCTCACCATTTCATCTATTAGTCTATTATATATATTTTCATCTATAGTTTATCTTTTATTCATAATGGAAAAATTATATTAAATTCTTCATCGTAAGTTCATAAGGTCATTTTTCACCAAAAGTATTCTGCCATTTTTTTCAGTGTGGCATCATTAACACGCTGCCATCTTCAGGCACTTAACTTCAAACTTTTTCAGCTGCTTCTGTGAAAACCGTGTGGTTTTATAAAAGTATTTCAAAATGGAATTATTTTTATATTTTCTCATAAAACAGAGAGTTCAAGTCAATTTAGTGGATGAGTTGAGTATTTTTCTTTTTCCTTAAACTTTTCTACCATAATCTTTCAAAATAAATCTACTTTACTTTTATGAGTTGAGTATTTTTCTTTTTCCTTAAACTTTTCTACCATAATCTTTCAAATAAATCTCCTACTTTACTTCTAACGTTTTTAGATATATTATATTTGTATATCGTTGGGAACTGTATTTACGCCGAAACTCCCATAAAGGCTAATATGCAGTATTGTGACTGCTCTACTAAGAATAAACCTAAGTCTAGTAAAAAATTTGCCAACAATTAATAAAAAATATAATATAATAACTTCACCGTTTATAAAAACTCTGGGTTTGAGCTTTTATTATAAGACCTGAAAGAGAAGGGTTGTAGTTAGTGTTACAATTAAATAATAAGAGGAGACTTACTTTGAACTTTTTCAAAAGGTTTTGTTGCTTTTGAAGTTCCTTCATATACGAATTCCATATAAATTAAGAACGTTACGCAGTTATATATTTGAGTAGAAGGCAATAAATATGATTGTAAGAAAGATTTGAAAGGAAAATATAACTCATACCTTATGCCGTCGAATCCTGAGGACTTGAACGAACAAGCAAAAAACTTACATTTTAAATGACGTTTAGACTTGATGAATGATTCGAAGAAAAGTGAGGACGATTTAGCCGGGAGTTTGTTTATTTTAGAAAAAATGTGCTACATCGATACAAAAAACAAACCACCAACTCTACAAACTCCCATCAAGGAGAACTTAAAAAAATATATATATAAAGCATATACACTAGATAAATTAGTGAAAGCATATAAACAGTTTTTATACCATTGAAAATGTTCTTAAAATAGTTAAAATAAAAAAGGGAATTTGGGGGATTTACTATTTCTAAGAAATTTTAGGTGAAAGCTATAAGGTAAATTGTCTTTTAATATAGAGAATCTAGCCAAAGTAGGAATATTACACCTTCAACGCAAATAAAGCAAGAACCTTAAAACTATGCTAAAAAAACTAAGGTTCTTTTTTTAATAGTAAACGTCAAGTCAAATATAAATTCAAGTTAAAAGTAATTCATTAACTCTTCTCGATCGACAATCAATAGTCAATTTAATTCAAACAACAAATAAAATTGTAGATCGAGTTGAGTGTCAGAGTATAGACCTAACTTCTCAATCAAAGTTCTAAAATTCCTATCCTAAGGATGAAAAGCATATATATAAATATCTTTAACTGGATAAAGTGTTTAAAATAGTAATATTAAATGGGTACACATCTGTCGGACGACAATTCCTGGCAATGATGAGCGATAATTATAATTTAAATATTATATGTTGAAATTACGTGTTACATCTTCAATCTATTAAAGGCAAGGCTGTAAGTTAGTAGGTCCATCGCGTAACCAAACACAAAAAATAATTCAAAAGCTAAGTGTTGCAATTCTAAGGATTTTTTTAGTTTAGCGAATAATATTGAAGACCTATAGTAAGTTTTATCTACCTATAAATAAAATGTATTATCAAATTAATTAAGTTCACTTTAAAAGCAAATATATAATTTCCAATAATATTAAGAATCTTTGATAACTAACATTCTTCGAAACCAGTGTTGGTAAGTGTCCTAAATTATTTAATCGTAACGCTAATTTCGACACTTTTCCTTCAAGTCAAGGTTTTTAAATGTAAACTGAAAATAATTCAGCTGAAGGTTTTTATATCTTTCGAAGAATGTTTGAATTTTTAAAGCAAATTTCATATATCTGTATAATCTTTTAGTACTTATTGTTGAACGGTTTTAGTACAAGTTCCTGGTTTCTCTTGTCTATAAGCCAGTTTATCGTTCTGTTCAATTTCGAGCATAGAATCTGAATCTGGTTTCGACAGGATTTAGAGTATATCTCATAGGTATATATCCATAGACTTTAAGTTATATACTTAAAGTACTCATAACATAGACTTTATTGTAATTTTTAGCTTAGTGTTCATTGAAAATTATGGTTTTTGGTTTTTAATAGATTCAGTAGGCCTGAGTAAGCTATACGAGTCTTATAATATTTGTACTTAAAAGTCTGAGCTTTCAGCATATTTGTGGTGTTATTGTTGTTAGTCTACAGACTGAATTGTTTTCTAAGGCGTAATAATAGTTGGCTAAGCCAAGGTAATTCTAGCCAACAGAGAGTAAGCTCAAGTAACCCTTAAGAATATTAAAAAAATAAAGACAGTTGTGAGCCATAGGGGTCTATAATGACTGCCGAAGTCCAAAAATGCTAAATTAACTATTTTCAAGTTTTTACTTTTTAGGCATATTGGCTGTTTTCAAATATTTATATTATGGTAAAGTATATCATCCATATTTTCAAAATTTTAGTCATACAAGTTAGTATTTAACTGTGATCAAGTTCATTACAAGCTTCAAGCATAGACAACTTTTAGGTTTTTCCAAAAACCTGTCATTGCATTTGGCCTTCTATCTCAAAAATGGATAGTAATAGAAACTTGTGCTTTTACACTCATAGTCACTATATATCTGTAAATCACACAGCAAACCTTGATAACTGTAGAGTTTGTAGTTTGAAGATTGTTAGGCATCGAAGTTGGTTCTTCAATTTTGATTTTGCATTTTTTTCCAAATACAAACAAAAAAAATTCAAACTGAATATTTCAGAATCAAATACACCTCATTTTTGAATTGTACTGACAAAAATATGTAAGAGAAACCAGTTTTAGGCTTCTGTAACCATATACAGGGGGTCCTTAACATGCATCTTTGTAAAGTTGAGTGATAGTCTCAGAGGGGGCCATATCAGCCAAAGTATGGGTCCTGCAGAGCCAAAATTTTGTGTTATTTTTATTAAACCCCAGGCCATCATCTATGCCAAATTTAATTAAAATCAGAATAGTTGAGGTGGGGAGCATCTGGTCAGTTGGCATGGAATAACTCATATATATATATATATATATATATATATATATATATATATATATATATATATATATATATATATATATATATATATATATATAATATATATATATATATAGGCTTAGGTGTAGATTGTTTCTGAGTTTCGATATTTTTTATATCAATATTTTTTTTTAGATATCTTTAACATTAAAGTAGCTATATGTTGTGGCAACGTTCTTGTATAGGTTAGGCCTCTTTTATGGCAACTTCGGTAGTTCAGGTTATGATAAGTTGAACTAAGTATGCTAGAAAAGTAAGTAATAATAATAATATGTGTGGTTTAATAGGGCCATAGGTCTGTATCTTGCGGCAATGTTCTTGTATAGGTTAGGCCTCTTTTACGGCAGCTTTGATATTTTCGAATATTGATATTTTCTAAAAATCGAAACTCAGAAACAATCTACACCTTTACCTATATATATATATATATATATATATATATATATATATATATATATATATATATATATATATAATATATATATATATATATATATATATATATATATATATACAGAAAATCAAATTTTTGCTTTGAAATAGCCATAACATTTATTTTAATTCATATTCATGCTAATGCAGCATTTGGAAAAAAAAAGTCAAAGGACAATGCATCTTTGAAATCAGGTGATATATTGTAAAATTGTTGACAAGTAAGTCTTTGTACTAAGATTTTAGGTTTTCTGTTCTCCAGTTTATTCAATTTACTTGATTTCAGTATATTTCATCTTTGTAGTTTCAATGTATTAAAAAAAAAATGCTCAGCTGGACCTAAGTATTACCATACTTTGTTAGGAAGGTGGTCTTTAAGCAATTTAAAGTAGATCTTGTATCTAGTTGGGGAAAAGAAAGTATGGTTCCATAAAATATTTATTTTTGAATCATAAATATAAGGTATTTTATATATTTAATATTAATAATTTTTCCACAATACATTGATTAATTACAAGTGTGTCACATTAGAATTCATATTCCAAGTGTTCAAGGAAATTGAGTTTTACTCTTTGTATCTTTCAAGAGCACTTTACCTATACATATTTATATGCCAAGGTAGATTATTAACTTTTCAATACAAGAAATATCATTTCAGCTCTGGCCAATTGCAGTACTTAAATGCTGATTTCTAAAAAATCTTGTTAATAGCTTTTACACTGAACACAAAAATTGTGGATATGATCACTACCTTTATATTGACCATGAAACAATTTTGCACTAATATTTTTAATTGACAGTTTTTTTTATATATAATAATCCAAAGTATTGTAGTTTACTGTTGCTGTGTTCTTAAATACGAATTTAAGTTTTTATGTCCAAAATAAAAATAAAGCATATATATATATATATATATATATATATATATATATATATATATATATATATATATATATATATATATATATATATATATATATATATATATATATATATATATATATATACACTCAACATCTTTCAGTTTTATGAAAATCATATTGTAAAATATGGATGACTCTTCTGCTACAGAGAATGAGGAAGTAAGTAAAAATTATTGTACAGTATATTTGATATTTGTACATTGTATGTGTATATGTAACATATAATTATTATAAAAATATAATACCAGTTTTAAGGTATATCATTGTATAAAGAGTAAGACTATAATTCACAAATATATTACAATATATTAGTGTATACAAAGTACAAGAAATTTGCTAAATCAATAGATAAATTGATTTTAGCCATAAGTTGTTGGAAGATTGGGAATGTGTTGAAAATTCAAATTTTAGTTAATATAAATAAATATAAATTGAATTTCTCACAAGTTATGTTGTCATCTTTCTAAACTGTTATTAGTAAGTGATGTAATAGTAAATTATTGATTTTGTGCAGAGCCTCTCATCATTCATTTGTAACATATCCTACATCATTATTATAATATAATCAAGAAAAAGAATAGATTAATTGAGCAACTTTTACAGTAGGAATGAGCAAATATTCTTAAGAGGTCATGAAAACTATTTTTTCTTCTTCTGTATTTTGGTTCACATCAAAATTCTTGTAATTTAACCACAAAAACAATGGATAAAACAAGCTTTATATTTTATACCAGGAGTTTGGAGTCTAAAGCCAGAGTTGTGGAACTGGAACTAAAGCTTCAATAAATTTTTTGATGAAGGTGGCACAAAAAAATTATATATATTGATAAAATGCATAAACTGTACTCAAAACGTGTAAAATTGTATTTAATCCCTTCTCTATATGATATTTTTCATATTTTTAATTGTAAATAAAAAAGTTCGTAGTTATATTATTATTATTATTTGTAATTAAAGTCTTCTGAAATTTCCTAACTAAATTTTAAAGAATCTTTATTTAAAGCAATATTTTTATTACTAACTGCAATTTGGTTCTGTATATGTTGCCTCTTTTATAATTTCAGCATTATCTATTTCATCATATAGTTTAAAATTTTGCACTTAAATTTGTTCCACTTTTGAAACCACTTTATCAAATATTTGTTTTAAATTTTATTAAAGGAAACTCGTAAGAAATGTCCATATTTTTTTTCAAGTTTCTGAGAAAAAAATGGCATTTCCGTTTCTGTTAAAAAAATAAATGTTGAGTATGTTTTTCCACTAAAAAAGATACTTTGATATACACCATCCAAACACAAACTGTTATGACTCATTTGTGATAGGGTTAAATACAACACTGTACTGTTATAGTAACTTTAAATGGGATCAGTATTATTTTATTTTACTCATTTCATTATTTTCTCTTTGAAACAGGAATCAATAAATCCATGTCCTCCCGAATGGTTAGATAATGAAGATAATGCACTCCTTCGTGGAGATGCCATTGGAGATACTGTTTATACTCATAGATGGGTTCTAAAATGTCTCTCAACCATCACTAAGGTAAGAGTTATATCAAAATGCAGAATAAGTTATACTTGAAAGTTTACACTCGGATTGCAATTTAATATATATATATATATATATATATATATATATATATATATATATATATATATATATATATATATATATATATATATATATATATATATATATATATATATATATATATATATATATATATATATATATATATATATATATATATATATATATATATATATATATATATATATATATATATATATATATATATATATATATATATATATATATATATATATATATATATATATATATATATATATATATATATATATATATATATATATATATATATATATATATATATATATATATATATATATATATATATATATATATATATATATATATATATATATATATATATATATATATATATAACTTAACAGGGTTTACCAAAATATTTAAATTCTGATAAAGTATCAAAAGATACAAAGAGTGACAATTCTTCAGCATCTGAAAAAGGAAATGAAGAGCCTCAAGAATCGGAGGAGATTGAAGATAGTGATTGTTCATTAAATGAAAGTAAAATCTTAGAATTAGATTCTGAAGTTGAGGATGCAGCTTGTCAGTTATGGGATATGACAGTCGAGAAAGATGTTTCCTTACACCTTCTCAATCTTGAGGAGATGGATATACTCCAGTTGGCTTCTTTAATATTTGATGAATCTTGTGCTCCGAGATTGACGGTATTTATTATTTGTTAAATTTTCTAATTGCTATAAGAATTTGATAGTAATTATACTATTTATGGAATTTATTAACCTCATAAATTTTCATAGAAAGAGGAGCTTTGATAGGAAAATAGAAATAGAAATCATTAATTTTCTGCTGTTCAAGTATTTTTTTTTCTCTCTATTAAAAATAGTCAAACTGTTTTGGAAATTTGTTTTATATTTTAAGTTTCCTTCTATTATCCTGTCAAATTTTTATCCCTTTTTATAACTTACTTCGTCTCAATCACATCATCAATTCTTGAACAGACACATTGTCATCGTCTTTTCATTACTTACAATCACTTTAAAGAATTATTTTCTAGCGATTTTGTAGGAATTAAAGAATTTTACGCATATCTTTAGTAGCTTCCATTCAAACTAAAAATTTGTACTTTCTTGAATATGGAAAAACATATCAGATTTATAAGTTTTACAGTTATGTTTGTTTAATGATTTATTAATAAAGTAATGTGTTGCGAGTATTGTTTTTCAGAGTGCAAATTATATTTTTAAGTTGGTGAACCTTTTCTTATAATCATTTACTATTTAGATTCTTGAACAAAGGTATTACAGAATACTGATGAGTGTGCTTTAGACTAGCTTTTATTGATCCTCTACATTGCTTCTTTAGGTTTGAAATATCCTTTATACATAAACAATTTCCTTGAGACCTTGACTTATATGGCTTCAGTTTTTTCCATATTTTGGTACATTCTTTATCAATATACTTACTATCTTTAAGATTCTTTTTGAGTTTACTCGTTACGGAATATGTCAAGAATTTTATTTCCGATATTCTTGTACTTTCAACTTAGGATCTTGAAAGATTACCATTTGTTTTGGTTTATTACACAGTAAATGAATATGAATTTTAATATGCTCCTCTGTATTTGGACTTCCAATTATCTGCATTCTGTTACTGCAAGAAAATCCAATATACTTTCAGGGGCACAGAGCTGGAGGAGAAAATATTTTTAGGGTGGAACCGGAGTTAGAGAAAAGGGAAATTTTTGCTATATAGAAAATTGGATTCAGAGTTGGATAATTTTAAGTGATGGATCTTGAGCAAAGTAATTTTAAAATGGTGTCAGAACCAACAAATAACTTCTCATTCATATTCCAGACATCATATAGTGACTCTTTTTATCAGTATTGGTAATTACAGACTCTTGCTGGACGAAATTTTAGCTATCTAAATTGTTTTATAATATCTATTATCTTTACAGTTTTAAAATTCTATATATTTTTGAAAACAGCTTATATTAGATAACATTTGGAAGTCCACATCCGTAGAAGTTGAGGTTCTGGCATCTGCATTACATCTCCATTCACAGATGTTCAGAATTTCGTATGTAACGTATGATATGAATCATTGCTTCAGTAGCGATGGAACAATTTTGACTCATACCCACTTGTGTATTTCTGTGTGTGTGTGTGTGTGTTTTTTTTTTTTTTTTCCTTAAGCCAACTTTCAACCTTTCTCATCTGTATCTCTTCATATATTCGCCTTTGATTACCTTTGTGTTTAAAAAAAAAGTGCTATTTGGATTTCTAATATTTATTTTAATTAAAAAAAATATATGGTGCAATAATTTATAGTTTTACTATATTGAGATTTGCAAAAGCTTAGACTTGGATTCGGTACACCACTATGAGAAATATAAAAACAGATTCACTTAGAAAAGTTTCTCTGGAAAAAAATAAATAAATAAATTTACATCTTGACTTACTGACAGTGAATTTGAATTTGTTACATAGAATGATCACTAGATATATTAATCTAACATTTGAAAGAGTAAATTTAGCATCATCCGAGTGACTTAATAACACAAAGAAAATGAAGAAGTATTTGATTTAAATCTAAAATAATAGTTTAGAAATTTGCAAAACCAATTAACTGAACAAGAATAGATGAATATAACAATCATGTAATATCACTTATTATAGACTGCTCAGTCTTATAGAATTAGCTTATCACAAACTAAAATAAGAGATCTGAGAACAAGGATTGAGATAAATGAAATATGGGATATGGCTAAAGATAGACACTTTATGATGGATTTCTTAATTTAAAAAAAAATGGAGACCATACAAGAACACTTCAAGAAACACACAGTTGAAGATAGATATCTCTAAGGAAAAAAAATAACAAAATAACACATTACCTGGTAGTTAGCAGCTAACAACATTAAAAGAAAAGTGGTTACAAAATTATAAATGGCTTTAAAACTTAGACATAAGACGCGAAAACAATACTACAGCTAAGAGCAATACAGAAAATATGGAGGGACAGATTTTGGGAAAAACATGTATAAGAAATGAGAATGAATGAGTAGGATAGAAAGCTATATTAAATTAATAGATATACTAGAGTCAGACAATAAAAATGGAGATGGGCAAAATCGCATATTTAAAAGAAATTCAGTATTCCATAAGGAAGATATTGAATTAAGCTCTATTAAGCCTGAAACATCCAAGGAAAAAAAAGACATTGTAAATGGTTGATAGACGAATCTGAACTGTAGGAGTTAATTAGACAACAAAAATGTTAAGTTTTATTAGCTAAAACAAGCAAAATTTCCTACTATCTAAATAATTTATAAAATTTTCAGGAAGTTATGGTCGGAGTTGCAGCCAACTTTTGTTGTGGAGAAGAAGGTTGCAGCAGATTACTTAAGAAAGATGAGCCTTATACATTATTAAGTGCTCTGAGACTTCTTGGATCTACAAGTGATGTTCCTACCCTTTGTGAACTTATGAGACTTATACGGCTTTTGCTATGGCATCGTATTAATAGGACACCAAATACCACCTGGGCATCTTGCCCTTTGCTAAAACTCCTGTGTCAAGAGCAGTATAGAAGTATTTTTTCATTTTTACTGCACAATTCGCTTTCTGGTATGTTAATTCTTGGTTTTCATTAATGTCAGATAATAAATTTAATATATGTATCTTTCTACATTTGTAAATACTTATGACTAATTATAATTGGTATTTACTTTTCAGATGCTTTAATATCCAGTGTATTGGAATTACTTTCCAATTTTCTTTTCATATGTTTACCAGAAACTGGATTAAATGTTGCATCGTTGTATAGCACAGAAGGTAATAGTAGAAACCCCATTGTTATTTTTCTCAAAATTGGATATTTGTTTAGAATTAGATTGAGCATGTAAAACTTTAAATAGAATAATGACTTGGATAAATTCAAATAAACTTTCATTAAATGTACAAAAAACGACATATCTTATTATCAACAGTTAATATATAAAATAAGACTTCAATATTAGCTTAAACGGAGCGGAATTACAAAGAGCCTCAAATACAGATATACTAGGAATAGTATTTGATGACAAATTAGCATTTAAAGAACATCTAGTAGATAAATTATCGAAATATATGTATGTACTAGTTAAACTAGCCAAATCCTTTCCCTTATATATTAAAAAAAAAATATAATATAAATTACGCACATGTACACTCACAGTTATTGTATTGCCTACCAATCTACGGCATTGCTAGTTATTACTATGCAGAAACACTTTATTCGTTTATTAAGTGTTAGCCAACTCTATTATCATACTCAGCCATTATTTAAAAAAACTTAAAATCTTGCAATTTTTTCACGTGTACTAACTTTCTTTCTTTTAAAAGAACAGCACAAAATTAATTTTAATTATCATTGCTATTATTATTATTATTACTACTACTCTGCCTTTACTCTTACTATTGATATTTTTTTAAAAATATTTTTAAACTTATTCCTGTAATTGAAAATAGTTTTGAATCAATACTATAAACTTTATTACTGTTACTATAACCATTATTAATATTATTATTATTATTATATTACGATTATCATCATCATCATTGTTAATATTTTTCTTCTTCCTTTCTATTTTTGTTATTATTACTATCATTATTAGTACCAGTGTTTCTGAAAATTCTTATCAAAGTTAACATATTTTTGTTAGAATTAGAATTATTATTATTATTACTATTATTATTATTACTAGTTTTATTGTATGTTAGTACTTTAATTAGCCTTATTATTATTGTATGCATCATATTAGTATTTTATTATTATACTAAATAAATTTAAAAATTGATTTATCTATTAAACTGTGGGGCTCAATGGAAACAAATGTGTATTCCCTTAGTAGCCCCTCTTTTCAGAGAACTGGACAGTCACGTTATTAATATTATTATTAAAATTATTATTATTATTATTATTATTAAATTTTTTTTTTTTTTAAAGGAAATTATTTCTTACCTAATTGTAAATAAACATTTTTTGTTAAATGTACTGTTCAGAATTGTCTAAATATCACAGTTCTTATGTTTCCTACTTTTCATGTTTCATACCTACTGAAAAGTCTAGATCATCGCGGGTTTCAAACTCATGTCTGCGATGTGTTCAAGCAGCCTGGGCTGTTTGAACTGAAACGTAGTTTGCTATCAAACTTTATACTTTTTTGTTTTTATTTTATTTAGTCAGGGAAAACATATAACTCAATTGTAACTATTATGCCTACTTAAGGTAGATAGTGAATTTCATTATAAGGAATAGCTAAATGTCATATATATATATATATATATATATATATATATATATATATATATATATATATATATATATATATATATATATATATATATATATATATATATATATATATATATATATATATATATATATATATATATATATATATATATATATATATAGAAGTTTTTGATGGATTAGTTGGCATAGCTGAAAGGAAGAGTAAGAAACTTAAGAAACATCTTGATGAAGACGAGGAAAAAATAATGCATTTGGTTATTACTTGCCTTTATGCATTTATAGATACTCCCGGAGCTCGATTAATACGTAAGTTAGTGAAAATATATTCCATGACCAATTCTTAAGACTGGTGTAAATGTCAGTTTTACTGTTTATATTTTGTTGTTATGAACCGACCGGGGCCCCGACCCCGGCCAACCCCGGCCCGGCTAAAAATCAGGGAAAACCGGGGTTGCCGGCCGGGGTTAAAATGGCAAATTATAAAAAAAAAAAAAAAAAATTTTTTTTTTTTTTAAATTTTCAGCCGATTCTGCTGAAACTTTCAGTTATATAGATTTTTTACCGGTAAGAAAAGTCCATTTCTAGCGTTTTTCCGAGTCTATTACGGTTAAAAGATTTATTTATTTTTTTTGTGGAAATTTTACCCTTTTTCAATAGAATGGCGGTGCCAAACCACTTTTTAGAATGAGCTGAAAGTTGGACTATTTATTCAAAATTATATGGGCTACAAAAGCCTTTTAAAAGACTTTTGTTCCCAGAGTTATAGAAAAAATGTAATAAGCCAAAAACTGACCAACTATAGAAAAAAAAAATTTTGAACTAAAAAAATCCACCTTTTCAGACAAAATCTTTTTTAAAAAAATACAACTATAACATTTACTATTTTTTGTGTGTATAGAGGAGGGGTGGGGCTACAAATTCCTCTGCGTACTTTATTCGATGAGATTCGTTGGTTTTGAGATATAGCCTTCAAAAAGGTCCATTTTTGGCCAAATTTCAAAAATTCCCAAAGTTTGAGAGGCTATATCTCTCTTCAAACAAAGGGCATTTAAAAATGCACTAAATAAAAATTGTTGCCCTGTTCCTCTTCTAAACAATATTCACAAATAAAAAAAAATTGTAGGTAGCGTTTTTTTTTTAAATAATTTTTTCTTCCAGAAGGGTACGATTTTTGCAAATTTTTTTTCAAGTGCTTATAACTTTTTTCTAGACGTGATATCAAAAATCTATTCCCACCAATGCAAGAAATTGGGGCAAAGGTATTCAGTTAAATTTTCAGCTCATGTGGACCAGTGGTTTTGACCAGTTATTCATTTTTTTTCAACTTTTGGGTCCAAGTTTCAAACCGTTATAGACTCAAAAAATGCTCGAAATCAACTCAGAACTTCGTGAAAACATTCACATACTTTGAAAATTTCAGCTCAATCAGTCAAATAATAAAAAATGTCAAACAAAATATAAGAAAATTAAGATTTTTTTTCTTTTCTGTTCTTTTGACCGCTCCTTTTCTTATCGTGAATGCTCATCTTTTGGAGGATTTAATTTAAAAAGAACCTACAATTTTTTTTTTATTTTGATATGAATATTGTTTAGAACAGGAACAGGCACATTTTTATTTAGTGCATTTTTAAATGCCCTTTTTTTTAAGAGTATGCCTTAAACATTGGGAATTTTTGAAATTTGGCCAAAAATGGACTTTTTGAAGCTATATCTCAAAACCAACGAATCTGATCGATAAAGTACATAGAGGAATTTTAGCCCACCCCTCCTCTATACACACAAAAATAAGAAATGTTATAGTGGTATTTTTTTAAAAAAGATTTTGTCTGAAAGGTGGAATTTTTTTTAGTTCAAATTTTTTTTTTTCTATAGTTTGATCCAGTTGGGAGCAAACTCTTTTAAATACTTAGAGCCCAAAAATTTATAAATATCCATTTTAGTTCATTTAAAAATGGTTTCACATCATTCTATTGAAAAAGGGGTTAATTTCCACAAAAAAAATAAATAAAATTTTTTAACCGTAATAGACTCGGAAAAACGCTAGAAATGGACTTTTCTTACCGGTAAAAAATCTATATAACTGAAGTTCAGAATCGGCTGAAATTAAAAAAAAAAAAAAATTTTTTTTTTGTTTTTTTTGAATTGACCCCTTTTGTCAAACCCCGTTTCCCTGATTTTTAGCCGGCCGGGTGGCCGGGGTCGGGGCCCCGGTCGGTTCATAACAACAAAATATAAACAGTAAAACTGACATTTACACCAGTCTTAAGAATTAGTCATGGAATATATTTTCACTAACTTACGTATTAATCGAGCTCCGGGAGTATCTATAAATGCATAAAGGCAAGTAATAACCAAATGCATTATTTTTTCCTCGTCTTCATCAAGATGTTTCTTAAGTTTCTTACTCTTCCTTTCAGCTATGCCAACTAATCCATCAAAAACTTCTATTTTAAATATA
>SEYY01003242.1:0-27500 GCA_009176605.1 Armadillidium nasatum
TATGCACTAAATAAATATTGTTGCCCAGCCCTCTTCTAAACAATATTCACAAATAAAAAAAAATAGTAGGTAGCGTTTTTTATAAAAAAAATTTTTCCTCCAGAAGGGTACGATTTTTGCAAATTTTTTTCAAGTGCTTATATAACTTTTTTCTAGACGTGATATCAAAAACCTATTCCCACCAATGCAAGAAATTGGGGCAAAGGTATTCAGCTACATTTTCAGCTCATGTGGACCAGTGGTTTTATCCAGTTATTCATTTTTTTCAACTTTGGGTCCAAATAAGTTTCAAACCGTTATAGACTCAAAAAAATGCTCGAAATCAACTCAGAACTTCGTGAAAAAATTCACATACTTTGAAAATTTCAGCTCAATCAGTCAAATAATCAAAAAAAAAATTTCAAACAAAATATAAGAAAATTAAGATTTTTTTTCCTTTTCTGTTTCTTTTGACCGCTCCTTTTCTGCTAGTGAATGTTCATCTTTGTGTTTTGATTTTAGATACTCCAAAAAGATTTGGTTGAAATTTTTTTACTTGTAGCACCCGGAGGTTCTCTTCTAATTTTCTGACTGCAGATGTTAACATTTAGCTATTTCGAGCCTATCCTGAAACATTGTACAGTATTCAAATACTGCAGAAGCTGATCTTTTAGCCATACTGACAAAGTATAAACAAAATAATAATTTTTAAATAATGCAGCTAAATGATACAAGTTTGATACATGGCAATAAAATAACAATATGTATAAATACAGGTTAAATTGATAATTTTATATCTTACATTTTTTCAAACTTTACCTTAGGGTCTTACTTAAGTAAACCTGTTGAATCACTATTATGAATTAGAATATATTTTTTTTTTTAATTTTTGTACTTTTTTTAAACTTTAACTATACAAAACTGTAATTTATTGATTTTTTTTTTTTGGAGAATATGCATATAATCATTAATTTAAGTGAATGTTGGCTATTCTACTCCTTCCTTACAATTAAATAAACCTTATATCTAATTTTCTTAACCTTAAATTTCAGTGCTTTTGACCTCTTTACAAATTTTAGGAAACCCCGGCCCCGGCCAAATTTGGGTGACCCCGGCCCCGGCCAAATTCCAACCCCGGTCGGTCCCTACATATGGTAATTGTCGAAGATGATGTTGATGGAAGGATATTCTACCTTCGTCTCGATTTTCAATTCCCTTAGGAAACTTGAGGGCAATTTATCCACCACAATATGACTTAGAAGTTTACATCCTGCTGAACCCTCCTCCATAAAATCTAATTCGAATTCTTTAAGTTCATGCAGGTGTGCACGAACTTCTGATATGAAAGTTCTCACTGCTTCAAGATTTTTATTGTCTATGACAGGAGCTGTGTCTATTTTATGAAATAGAGAATCGATAATAAAAGGCACATCAAGATACAAATCTTTTAAAATTTGGAGTGCAACTTCATAGTTGTCGTCCACATTAGGAAGATGTTCTACATCTTTTAATGCCATACTTGATAGATGAGCCTTTAAATATTGAAGTTTTGCGGCGTCACTTAAGTCTCGCCGACTTCCGAAGACATTTTCAAATGATAGTAGAAACGATCGAAATTGGAAACGGTCAGACTCTCCAGAAAAAGTTTTACACTTTAACGCAGGTATTTTGACCTCTTGCTTGACGGCTAATCCTCTCAATATGGATTTTACCTCCGAATGGCTCTCTAAGTTCTCTTTTGGATTTGAGCCGGAGGCAGACGAATGTCGAGATGAATTTCCAGTAGATATATTAAACTTGCTCATAACCTTCTGTTGTTGTAGATGATAGTGAGACGCACTCACTATCTCTTCATTGAGCAAGGTGTTATCATATTTGAGAAGACCGGATGAGCATATTAATGCCTCTATCTCTCCGTCATATTGACGTACCTCTAGAAGTCTTGATGATACTTCTTCTAACATAGACGATATGAGAGGTGAATTACTTTAAATTATAACAAAAACAAAATTTATTCACACACACCTTATATATATATATATATATATATATATATATATATATATATATATATATATATATATATATATATATATATATATATATATATATTATATATATATATTCAAATTTGCGAAAAATGTAATTTTTCGACTTGATGTGTGTGTCTGCTTGACTAGTTAGAAGAAATTCAAGGGTTATTTTGCGAAGAAACTGATAACTTGACTGTTATATCAGTACAAAGTTAGATCCTACTAGTTTACTTGTTAGGATTTAGAAAATACGGCAATTTTAGGCCGAAATCACTCGGAACTTTAGTATACTCATATACAGCGTAGGCTTCGAGTATTTTTCACAAACTTTTGTTTTAATCAATTTATCTAGAATAACAGCTTAGGCTTCAATTCTATTTACATATAGTATATATACAGCGTAAGCTTCATATACACTTTTTGTATGCTAAAAGACTACTCAAATTACAGCGTAAGCTTCAAATTATGAGTTTTTAATTTTGATGAATAGCACACGCACAATTTTTTTTTTTAAACTAATATATATACAAAAGAAAAGTTTTAATAAATTATGACAACCTATCAACTTATGTATCAATATTTATAATATTGGTAGAAATGCACTGTATATATAATATTAACGAACGAAAAATGGGAAAATTCTCAATAAATAGAAATTAAGTAAAATCGAAAGGTTTCAAAATTCACACCGCAAACTAGAAAAAAGTTACGATTTGTAACAAAAAACAGCCGAAAAGATTCTCAATTTTGGAAATTATAGACGATCAAATCTGAGAAAACCGTTTAATAAAAAATAGCAACTTTCCATTTTACTTTTTGTGCTAAGTAATTTTAGATTTTAGCTATATTTTTTTTTTTTTAGCTATTTAAATATTTTAATTTCTTAAAAATATATATATATATATATATATATATATATATATATATATATATATATATATATATATATATATATATATATATATATATATATATATATATATATATATATAATTTTTTTTTTTTTTAATTTTTTTATTTACGGAAAAAATATATTTAAATAAAATTTATTTTAAAGTCAAAATAGAATATAATTATTTGAAAGAAAAAATAAAAATTAACTTATTTTATTTTATTTTTAAAAAAGTTTTTGTATTTTGGAAATAATTTTATTTTAAACTTACCATTTCTATGAAATGATGGTTTTTATCCTCTCTTCTTTCTCCAACAACAATTTGGGATATAAGGATTGGTGGTAAAATTGAGGGAATTGATGTAGACACTATCTCGAGAATTGATGGATCTTTTGGAAGGGATCTTTCGTTCATTGTTGGTTTTTGCTGCAAAAGAAAGAAATATGTAATATATTGTATGAATGTTCTTGCTAATAATTTTAATTAAAAAAATAATGACAATGAATGTGTAAGAATATTTTAATTGTATTAATAATAATTATTAGGAAAAAAATAATAACAATGAATATGAATATGAAGAATATTAATAACAATATAATAATAATAATAATAAATAATAATAATAAAAGTAAAAAAAAAATAAAAATGAAATAAATAACTAAAAAAAAAAAAAAAAAAAAAAAAAAAAAAAAAAAAAAAAAAAAAAAAAAAAAAAAAAAAATAAAAAAAAAAAAAAAAAAAAAAAAAAACGTTAAACTAAGATAATTACAAAAAAATAAATTTTTTGAAATGATAAGGAAGTATTTATATTAGTTACACAATAAGCTATGAATAAGTAATTACACTAAGAAATATTATTTACCTGAATGATACATTTTATTTCTCATAGATTAAAAGTATTTTAGACAATTTTTTTTTTTTTTTTTTGTGTGTGTGTGTGTGTATATGGAATGTATAATATATACTATTAGATGATTATATACTATTATGAGGAAACTATTTAAGAGAGCTTTTGCAGTTGGATTGCTTGTTTTTGCGTAATTGAGGAAAACATTTGTGTTAAGAATCATTTGATAAATAGTACAACCTTTAATACAAATACAATACATACATAAAAACAGTAAATAAATAAGTAAGGAAAAAAAACCGGTAGTATTTACAGGAACTGCTCGAAATGTCCTCCATCCATCCGAATGCAGGCATCTGCTCTCTTAATCCATTCCGTGCTGGTTGACGCGGGATTCATTCTAAGGCAAGCCTGGCGTATTCGACGACGAAGCTCACCAGCTGAGGTCAATGGGTTCCCCATACCCCGCGTACACCATATTTTTTAGATATCCCCACAAGTAGTAGTCAAGAGGAGTACGGTCGGGTGATCGTGGAGGCCATTGAACAGGCCCACTTCGTCCAATCCATTTGCCTTGCAAGGTCCTGTAAATGTAATTGGTTGGTCACAACTGCTGCATTGTGAGCTGGGCAACCATCATGCTGAAAATAATGGTATGTCACTGAGAAGGTTGCTGAGGTCACCTTGCAGGAAATGTAGATAACGCAAGCCTGTCAGATCTTTCATCAAAGAAGTAGGGTCCAATAAGCCTGTTATTAAGCAAACAACACCAAACATTCACCGAAAATGTCACCTGTTCCATTGGAAAAATGCATGTTTGTGCGCAAGGAGCATCCTGCTTCATGCGCGGAAGGTAAAACAAACATGTCATATAACTTAACAATGGTATTGAATGACCTTTTATTCCTAAGCATTTTACTGTTTAAGGCGTCGTTAATGAGTTAAAAGGCTGTTACATACTTACTGATACACCCTGTATATTGTAATTGAGACTCTTTTCAAAAAAATGGAGAAAAAGGAAAATTAATCTTACCAGAATTACTATCTGGCGATACTCTCCACTCTTTCAGGAGTTTTGTGCTGGAGGAAACTTTAATAAGATCAAATGAAAATCTTCTGTCGATTCTTTATTCAGTCTAAATGGAGAAAAAGGAAAATTAATCTTACCAGAATTACTATCTGGCGATACTCTCCACTCTTTCAGGAGTTTTGTGCTGGAGGAAACTTTAATAAGATCAAATGAAAATCTTCTGTCGATTCTTTATTCAGTCTAAAACTTTTGACTCAGCTGCCGAATGCTAAAAATAAAATAAACCAATTGACAACTTGTATTGCTTTTGCAAGTGTGCAAGTCAAAGGAAGTTGAGAAAACAGATAAAGGGACAGAGTTCCAGTCTTTACCAGCAGAGTACATGTAAGATTGAGCATAGCGGTTACGTCTGGAATCGGAGAGTTGAACAGAGAAAGGATGAGATTGTGTAGAAAGTCGTGTCATACGAGCCCTTCTCAATGGAGTAGGTATGATACTTGAGAGTTCATAAGAGCACGACTTTCTACACAATCTCATCCTTTCTCTGTCCAACTCTCCGATTCCAGACGTAACCGCTATGCTCAATCTTACATGTACTCTGCTGGTAAAGACTGGAACTCTGTCCCTTTATCTGTTTTCTCATCTTCCTTTGACTTGCACACTTGCAAAAGCCGTGTATCGGGTCACGTCGGCCAATAGCGACAATATTCTGAATGTTCTCCAACTCTGGTAGAATAGGTATGCCTCCGGCCTTTACCCACCAGAGGAGACATATATATATATATATATATATATATATATATATATATATATATATATATATATATATATATATATATATATATATATATATATATATATATTGTAAGGTTTTTGGAATATAACTTGACCTGAGAGAAATATCTTATGTATCTCATAAATGACAAAGAAGTATGATCTCGCTTGATTTTCGGAGGCAAACCGAAATGAGTAGAAAATGAGGCACTTGTATAACTTTATTTAATTTATTTTAGTATTTAGAGGTATAATTATTCGGATGTATATATATATATATATATAAACATATATATATAAGTTATCGTTTAAAAATATTTTAGTGTATGGTTTTATTGTAGTTTGTTCAATAATAATAAAACAGCAATGCAGTCCGTTTTTTTAGAATAGTTTAATTTAGTTCGATTGCAGAATGATATATTTTAGGTTTTTGGCTTATTATTATTTATATTAAATGTACTTGTTTTATATATTTTATTATTATTATTAGTATTTTATCCATATTGTTTATGTTATTATTTTAATGCTAAATGAATCCTCCATTGTATAATAAATTATTTAAAAGTGTAGAAGACCTCGTAAAGATACAGTATCAAAGTGCAAATAAAATGGTGGAACTCCAGAAATTGTAAATATAGTTATTTAGCTTTAGATAATTATTTAGTTTAAATATAAGTGTTTTATATATTTATTTATGTGTATTATATATTTATATGTAATTATGTAAGAAGGAATAGTGAATAATAAACTAAAAGTGGTTTTAAATAATTAATAAGTGTATAATAATTAGAAATCGCGTGTGTGCAGATGACAAATTTCTCAAAGGATCACGTGACGCGGAGATTCAAATATGGCCGACAAAGACTTGAATGCAAGCTGGGAAATTACGGATGAGAGAATAACTAGACTAATCGACCGAATCTAATGAAGAATTATATACCAAAAGTTGTCTAGTTAGTAAACAAAAATTACTTAAAAACATTGAGGACGATTGAAGCTCTAATTTACTAATAAACTGTTATAAAGCAAAAGTCCATTAACGATATAAAAGTTACCCTTTGAAATAGTAATTATGTGTAAATTTTAGGGGAAACTTTGTAATTGTTTATTTGAAGATCGTTCGAATGAAGAAAGAAGAATAGTGAAAGACGATTCAATCTTATCTCGATGTTCGGAGAGGATCAGAGGAGAGCTCTCTCGGAGTGAGAGAACAGCTTGGCTGACAATCTAATTGTTGCCTATTGGATTATTCTAGCCTGGATTAGGATAGAACGCTGGAGTAGCATCCACAAAGATCTGGAGGAGATCTTATGCTGGAGTAGCTGAGAAACGTCAGGAGAGTTTGGTTACCGTTGATGTAAGATCACAGATTGTTTGGTAGGAGTTACCTGACATTCTAATGGTACCACCCTAGAATAGACGGAGTGTTTATTCAGTCTCCGTAAAGACAAAGTTTGTAATATAGTTTAGGATAGAAATTGTAAAAGGTGCTTATAATGTCCCTTGGAGATGCAAGGAGTTTGTTTCTCTATTAACAAGAACCTATATGTTTCCGAAGAATAAGCCTTAGAATAATTAAATATTAACTATACACGCTACCATAACATCCTAATTAATTTACCATTTAATGCATTGTTCCTTGTAAATATCTTATATATATTATAGTAAACATTAAAATAGCATCTACGACTTTTATTTAGCCACATTGTTATAACGAACTTGGTTTTGACTAGTTACAAGTTTATTTTTATTTAAGAAGGGCGTGACTAATTCTAGCACCGATTAGACGATCCCTTTCATTGGTAGCAGCGTAGGTGGGACTATAATCCGTTGGGACACCCTTTCAATATATATATATATATATATATATATATATATATATATATATATATATATATATATATATATTCTTTTTCTTTCTTCATATTTGTAGTTCCTTTTTTAATTAATTTAAAAACACAAAAATCAGGTGTTTGTATATTTTAGGTAAAACAATTTTCTGAGTTAATGTATGTTTACTTGAACATGTTTTTAAGCAACATTAAAAGTGCAAAAATATGAATTCCTTAATGAAAATATTTACTATCAAAATTAATTTGAATTAACCCAATTTTCAAATTTCTCAAATCACAATTCAGGAAAGTTATCAATTTCATAACTTTTGAAAATGAACGCTATTTATTTTGGAAATCTGTCAATTCCTAAATTGTAATAACCTCTTATACGTATTCGAAAATGTAGAGCAATGATGATTAATTCTCATAACATTAATTCATTTTTTTAAGAAAATATGAATGTAGTCTTAGTTATGAAATATTTTAAATTATTAATATCATAAATGTACCATATGGTAATGGTATCTTAATTTTTAAAAAAAAGCACAATATTAATTTTAAAATTCATAATTTAATATGACTAATTTGTTTTAAATGTTGAATTATAATCTTTAGCTTTGATATTTATTTACCGGTTTTTTTTTTTTTAGCTGTGCAGATTGAGGCAACATCTCAAAGGGAAACACAAGTTAACCAACTTTGGTTACCTGAATGTTTTTAGTGGTATTTCGAAATTCCTAATGCTTCAAATGGCATCACCAGAGGCATTAGAAGACTTGTATTCATTTTGTCACTTATGTGGCTCACTATTAAAAACTAATAGATTCAAAAATCATATAAAACTTTTTCACAACGGTCATTCATTTAAATTAGAAAAAGGTAAATTAGTTTCAGTGAAAACATTGTTCCTAAATAAAGAAAGTGTGAAACTAGTGACACTACTAATGAAACAACTAATCTTGAAGAAAAAAAAGCATTGGAAAGTTTCTTTAATGAATTAAGAATCAGTCGGTACGATCCAAAAAATTTCAATCAAGCAAAACAAGAAGTAAATGGCTTTTTAAATTTTCTCGGGAAAAATAACATCAATGTTAAAGCAATAAAAAGTAATTTTGATGTCGATCGACTAATATTAAAACTAAATGATTTCTTATTCACAGATCATTGTGCTAAAAGCCACTACCAAAAGACATTATTATCATCATATTAAGAGATTTTTTAATATTTTCCTTTGTGAAAACAACCCATTGTTATTTCCATATTTGCACAGAAAAATGCGTTTCATTTTTAAACAACTATGCAAACAGTGTACAAATGAAAGTAATGAGAGTAAGGAAAAAGATAAATCAAATAAACTCAATTTTGAAGACTTTGAAAAGTTTTTGAATTGTGAATATATTAAAATTCTTGAAAAAATTGGAGAAAATTAGCTTGAAAGAAGAAATTAATTCTGAGGAATTAAAATTAAAGACAAAATTAATTTCTTTATTTTGACCTTAATATTTAAAAAAATTTCTAGACCGGGTAACCTCATAAACTTAAAAATATCTGAATTTGATTAAAGCAGAATTAAGTGATGATCAAACTTTTTGGAGTGTACAAGTAAAATATCATAAAACAAACGCCACATTTGGATCCGCATTTATACTCATACCTGAAAACATTTTCAATTTAATGAAACTATATAGAAAATTTTTCAGAAAGGGAGATTTCGATAATTTCTTTTTAAATTCAAGAAGGGAGCCTTATACAACTCCATCACTGTTGAAAATAACAGGAAACTTATGGAGAAAAGCAAACGAATCAAAAACAAAGTTTGCGTTCAATAAAGTTACACAGTATTGTTACACTGTGCACTCCAAAAAAACAAACCTTAAAGAAACTCGCAGAACAAATGCAACATTCTACGAAGACAGCTACTTAATATTATAAAGATATGAATACTACACAAAAAGCTCAAGAAAACTTTAAAAAATTTCACGAAGAACTAAATAACTCAAACAAAGATACAAATCCACCAATGGCTTCAGCTTCTACACCTGAAAATACAAGAACAAATCCACCAATGGTTTCAGCTTCTACCCCTGAAAATACAAGAACAAATCCACCAATGGCTTCAGCTTCTACCCCTGAAAATACAAGATCTGTGGGGAAAGAAAGAAAATCTAGGAGATCTCTAACAGCTGAAGAAAGAACCTAACCTATAATTATTTTTAACCGAAATATTAAACCTGGAGAATTTCAGGAGTTTGATCTAAACGAGTCGATGAAAGAGAAACAGTGGAGCGTTAGAAGTAAAAACACCCAAAGAGAAGAGAGAGCAACCTGTCCTAAAGATAGCTACATAAACGCCGTTTGAGTTGGTTGTACTGGATTTGATCATGTTTCCCCAAATCATGTAAGGGAAACTAACATGCGCTAGTCATGGTGAATCATTTCACGAAATGGGTTTCGGAGATTCCATTGAGGAATAAACAGAGTTCAACAGTAGCTTCAGCACTTAAACATAACATCTTACCATTTCTCCCTAAACTTCTGAACGTTTACCGAGTGATAATGGAAGGGAGTTCATCGGACCGGAATTTGAATATCTATTAAGGACTCAAAGGATTAAACGCGTATTGACAACTCTATATACCCCTGCTTCAAATAGCGCGGTGGAAAGGGTCAACAGAACATCGAGTCAATATTTAAGGATGACCATCAACACCTAGCATCATGGGATGACGATCTCTCACAGGTGGTTTTGATCTACAATCACACCAGCCATTCGGAAACGAGATTGTCAGTCAGAATTTATTACCTCTTGTGGAGGTAAATTTCAGATCATATCCGAGAATAAATTTACCAAGGTTAAAGGAAAAAATGATCACCATATTGGATGTGCAAATATACTACTCACTTGTTAGTTTTTATACTTATCAATGAGGTATATATAAAAAAAGCAGCAGTTGATTGATTCTCCGCAAGATCGAAATTGTTGGGTCACAGTTGCCAATTTTGAGTACGAAAATGACCAGTTTTGTAGGAGATTTCACGAGTTTCTCAGATATTGTCGGGATATTAACCCTAGAGTGAGGATATTGTTCATCATTCCACCCTTCTTGGATTTGGCTTATTACAATTCCTCTAAGAATTACAGGACGTATACAATTGTCGACCTGAATTCGCCGCAAGACGTTTGCTTCAACAAAGCGTATGTTCTTTCACACTATTAACAATGAATGTGGAAGGAAACTTACCCAGTGATGTATGCTGTTAATACCTTATATGGTCAGAGATGTAAGATTAGGAATTTTTTGGGAGGTAGTTTGGACCTTGAGGAATAGAAAGAATAGGTGTAGATTTAGTTGTGTAAAGAATTGAAATGCCATTACAAGCAGTGGATAGTTTAACTTTGGAGGAACACCCTCCAATAAGGAATTATTGCCCGATCAGGTTTGATAGGAAACCGTCACCAAAAGTAGGTGCACAGGGAGAGGACCTGTAAGGGGGAGAGATGAAAGAATTGGTAGGTCTCGGGGTAGAGAAAGGAGGACACTATATGTGAGGCCTCGTTCAGCCAGTTGATTGGAGGTTATTGAAGTACAGTCGAGATGGGGCTAGAGAGAGAAGTGAGGAAATAATAAGACAGTGGGAGTTGAAATTTTGTGAGCTTATCGCCCATATGCAAGGTTTCCTTGCAGCCCATGGTTAAGAGACTACGACCAGGGAGATAAAGGATACCATAAAGAGGTTATGTGATTCTAAAATACTAATTACAAGTGGAAAAATGATGATAGAAAGTTTAAGTTTAGTTTTGTTTTTCTATAAAGGAGAATTTATTTTTGAAAAAGAGTATTTTTATTTTATTTTTTTGAAGAAAAGAAAGGAATTTATTTATAAGAAAATAGAAAATTATTTGAGTCAAAACGAATTGACGGGTGGGGAGGAGTGAAATCGATTAATTATTCTTTTCTCTTCCGGTAGTAATATCATAAAATATAAAAGTAGTAATATCATAAGAGAAAATATTTTTTGTTATACAAAGACGAAATTTTAGACTCTTTTAAAATCAAGAGTATTAAAGTGATAAAATATTGTGAACTATAGACAAAAGAGAAATGTAAGAAACTATTGTGAAAAAAATAAATTGTTTAAAAAGGGAAAGTAGTACAGTAACATTTTATTTTCGAATTAAAATATATGCTAGTATTATTTTTTATAATAATTAAATTTTAAAATTATTTAATTTTCAATAACAGATTTTTCGAAATGAAATCAATGGAAAAATTGCGAACAAAAAAATTAGTAAAATAATTAATAAATTACTAAATGAATGAAACAAAAAAGAGAAACAAAATGTTTTTTAAGATAAAAAAAAACATATGAAGGAAGTAAAGAATAGCGACGAAGATTATTCTTCTTCTTCTTCATGTTCGTCTTTAAATTCGTCATCATCATCATCTAATGCCGCATCTATATTATTGATATCCGAGAAAAATAAAAATTTATTTTCGTGTTACTCAACTCAATCAGTAACTGATAAAGAGGAAGAAGTGTTGTGTTAATTAAAGATATTACAGAAAATAGAAAATTATCAAGGTCTCATAGAAGAAAAATTTATGGGATATAATTATTATTATAAAAGTCCATTACGTAAGTATTTACACTATATATATATATATATATATATATATATATATATATATATATATATATATATATATATATATATATATATATATATATATATATATATATATATATATATATATATATATATATATATTTATTTATTTATATGATTTAGAAAAATCGATGATGGAATGTTACTTCAAAATATATTCTTCTAAAGATGTATCACAGCATGAAAATTAAAAAAAATTTAGAAGAATCCTTTAAAAATAAAGCGATTAAATGTTTTTGTTCTAAAGTTAAATAAAATATTCATTTCAATTAATTTCGTAACTAATTTGTTTATTTTCCTTCTAATATATATATATATATATATATATATATATATATATATATATATATATATATATATATATATATATATATATATATATATATATATATATATATATATATATATATATATATATACAGTAAATAACAATAACAAACCGCACCCTCCCCATCCGCATTTAAAAAAGGGTATATTTGAAAGGCTAACATCCATAGGGTGTAAGAAACACCTCGAAAAAGAGGCCTTCGACCTGAAAAAAGGGGTGAACCAAAAAACAAAATCCTTACAACTTCTATCTCAACTGTATATTCTCTCTACATTCTCTCTTTTTAAACGAAAAGGATGAACCAAAAACTAACACAAAAGCCTTACATAAAAAAACTATCTCAACTGTATATTCTCTCTTTTTAACGAAAAGGATGAACCAAAAACCAACACAAAATCCTTACACACAACTCCTATCTCAACTGTATATTCTCTCTTTTTAAACGAAAAGGATGAACCAAAAACCAACACAAAAGCCTTACACACAACTATTTCTTCCTCAATCGAAATTGGGTAGAATTTGAAAATTTTCGAAATAAATAGAGGATATCCGGTTGAGATGGGGGTCGAGTGTAAGACTTTTGTATTGAGTGTTGGTTCAGAAAATATCCGGTTGAAATAAAAGTTGCGTGTTTTTTTTTGGTTTACCCTTCTTCGGCCCGAATTCCCCTTTTCGGGGATTTATTACATCCCACGTTCTCTGGTCTTTCCAAAATACCCCTTTTTGACATGGTTTATATATATTTTTTAAATTTATTATTTCTCCTCTTTCTCACATAGGTCATTCACCGTTCCCTCAAAGAACACCTAAATTCAAAAACACACGAAGATTAGATAAGGAGAAAAGAAAAATTGTTAATAAATTGTCTTCAAGTTTTATTTTTTGCATCGGGAAAAAATTCGGTAGGTGTTTTGTGCATTCAATGCGATAAAATTTTCACCCATATGGGAAATCATTTCAGATTAAAGCATAAAAATTTAACTCACGCCCCAAGGAAAGATTTGAAAAAAATCAGTCCACCCGCAATCGGGGGACAAAATAAGCAACAGACGAATAACGATGAAAGCGATAACGGAAGTAATAAGAAAAACGACGACGACGACTATATTATGAAAGCCAAACAGCTTTAATAGATCCGGAACCCCATCAAAGATATGAAAAAGAACTTTTAACAAAATATAAATAATTTCTCAAAGAAAATAAAATGCTTTTCGAAAAATATTTATTTAGATTTCAAAATATTGAAAAAAAAAAACATATTGGATGTTTTTAACGCACTGAGAGTAGTATCGATACCATCCACCGAAAAGATGATTAAAATCAACCGAAACCCGCATTCACGTATTAGGCATGGAAACTTTTCAAGACCGTAAGGGCTATTTAAATAACTTGTTAGAGTTGGCTAAAATTACAACGCTTTCTCCGAATACACTCATCATGAAGATTGACAATTTTTCAAAATTCATAAAACAAATTATTAATTTAAGAGAAATCCAAAAGAAAAAAAAAATCAATTGATTTCTTATGAAATGAAATTCCATTATTTAAAAATCGGTTAACAAATTCGAAAGCGGCATACCAACAAAGGAAAGATAAAAAGGACGCGACTAAAATGTTATTCACAGAAGTCATCGATGAAGTTAATCACTTAATTTTTTTCAATTAAGTTTTAAAAACCTAGTGGATGGAAATTTAAATTCTAAAACATACACACCGGCAATTCTAAGAAAAACAATTATATTCTTATTATTAGTGGCTTCATCTGGAAGAGCGGGCGTCATTTGTAATTTGACTATTGATGAATATTATAATATTAAAAAAATAAAAGATGTAAGCGAAACGAAGAATGTTATCGAAAATGAAGATGAAAACGTAAGTAATACCACCACCACTACTATTTCTTCAACCGAAAACACTTGCGATAATTTACACGATGAAAATAAAAACACACGCAATCTATTGTAAAAGGCATAAAACTCAAAATATGTATGGGGACGCTACCATAATTTTAACACATTCATGTAAAATTGAGATTGGACTCTTACGTCTCCCATATTAGACCATCTTTTATCGAAGAAGCAAATATAGAATCAGAAAAAAAACTGTGGATCAGTGGATACAGAAGAAAAAGAAACACGACGAAACCCCGAAAAAAAATTCTATAAATCCCCTTAAATTACTGTTTTTGAATTCCCAAGGGAGACCATTCACCACACAAGCACTCAATAACGCTTCGAACAGTTTAACCAAAATGTGCGACTTAAATAAAAAATTTACCTCAACAACAAACCGAAAAGGAACAACCACTGGAATTAGCCGATTTCTCAACCCCAACTCAGACGAAAACGTCGCACGATTTATGTATCATCACGAAAACACGGCTGAGAAATATTACAACGCTATGGTGAGTACTATTTCCTTGGCGAATACTTTTTTACAAACAAAGAAGGGCAATCTAATATTCCAGTTTTCATATAATTTTAAAAAAGACGAAAACACCGACGAAATTGACGAAGAAAAAACTCTTTTGGAGAAAAAGATGGAAGAAGAGGGTGGTAGTGATTATGTAAGTGGTGATGATGGTAAAAGTGGTGAAGATGATGAATAATGAAAATAATAACGAAGATTTTGGTCAAAAGATATACCCGATAAAATAAACGAGATAGAACCAACAAATACGCGGGGTTGGAAGAACGCGATGAAGAAACAATAATGAATGAAGTAAAAAGAGTAGGAAAAGATGAACAAATCTCATCGTTCAACATTGCTTCACCACAAAACGAAGAATTAAAAAGCGAGCAAAAAAAATTTAATTTTCAAACGCCAAATAAACTCCATTCTTTTTCATTTGGCGAAGGTGAACCAAAAATTTCCGAAAGCGAACATCTACGACCGCAAAGAGATATTTCTTTTAATGAGACAACAGAAAATGTATCCTGCGCACCATCTTTTTTTTATTTTGAGAAAAATTTCGACCAACAAAAACTAGAAACCCTTGAAAAAAATTAAAGGTAACACACGCATATACATATATTATTAAAATTATAATTGATAGTTGTCAGATTAAAAATTAATCTCATTAAAAAAGAGGCTAATATTTCTGGAGACTGGTGGTTAAAGTCAGAGGTTGCCATTTTTGAATTCTATCACTTTTTTTATGATACTTCATGGTGTCTAGATCTGTTCTAGTTTATGTTCACAACAATTTTGTGTTTACATCTTTCAAAGTTTCGTACCATTCAAAGAGTTCAAATTTGCAATTAATAACTGATAGAATATTCTTGAGAATTGGCCGATTGCTTGCCGTGTCGTTTATTCTGTCAAATAACAGGCAGGTAGTTGGTTTGAAGCCAGGGGTATTCTTGAAGTTATATAAGTTGCATTCGGAGCCTTTCGCGTTAATATTTACATATTCGTCAAATCTTTGAAAGCTCCGTTTGTTAACTATTAAAATACATATTCTTGGAGGCTTTAAACGGGTTTAATTTATTCGTTTCAGGCAGTGGGAAAAACACAATTTTTCTCAAAGCTTATTATCGGTGTATCATCTCCGTTTATTTAAATATTCGATATTTATATAAGCGACTAACCCTAGTCTCCAAAAGAATATTGCCTCCTAAAGATAACTAAAAAACTAACATCTCAATATAGAGAGTCAACAAAACTCCTTATATTGATTCTGTAAAAATCCTTACATCAGGATACATTTTCACTCGTAAACTGAGTGACATTAATGAAATAATCTAATTGATTATTTTATCTTGAGAAAAATTGTAACCTCAAGATTTAATCTTGAGAAATTTTCGTTTCACGTTTACGTTTAAATTTTCATACTCGTGTGAAAATTTATTGCGGTCTAATTTACGCTTGCGCTTAATATTCGCTTCGCTATTTGCGTTTTGAAATAGGTTGTATATGCAAATATTTATATTTGTATATACGTAAAAAAGCTTATACGACCTGAAATAAGGTTTAGAAAAGCTAACCTATAGTAAAATAATCGGTCTTAACGAAAGACTTGAAAATCGTAATTTTGAAACTTTATATATGTATATATAAATTTAAGTCTGTGAATATTTTGCGAATATTCTAGCAAAGCACATTTGCGTGTGTTTTTTGGCGGATTTTGCGTTGTATTTTGAGTATTAGAAAAAAAATGCCTCTTTTTGACAAGACAGCTGCTAGTCTTCTAATTTCAGAACTGGAAGACAGCTTAAGTGGAGAATTGGGGGGAAATGAAGCGGACACCCTCTCTCCTGAAGACAGAAATAGTCTCCTTCAGGAATTGAAAGAAAGGCTGTCTCCTGTAAAAAGATCTAGAGCAGTTGTTAAGAGGAAAATCACTCTGCTTTTCAAGAATATTCTTGAGCTTTCCTCTAGCGAAGAGGATATTCAGATTACTCTGTCACAGCTCGAAGGAGTGAAGCAGTATCTTGCAGAGGTTAAAATCTTTGACACCAAAATTGAAGAAATCATTAGTAATTCTTCTCTTCTAAAATATGACTCCAGCATTTTAGATGAGGAAATCATAGAAGCATCTCATTATCATATGAGGAATGAGAAGTTGCTTCTCAGGATGACTCCTGATCAAAAGACTTACTCTTTCACCTGCGTCGGAGCATTCTCGGGATGATTCGATGTCCAGGGTTGATATGCAGATTATTCTGTAGAATATTCAAGCTTCAAAGCAGGAGATTAAAATCCCTGCTATTAAATGTCAAGTATTCAAAGGTGAAGGAGATCGTTACTCCTTCCGTTCATTCTTGCTCTCATTCCAGAATATTTATGGGGCAAGGAAGGATGTTTCTGATGCTGCCAAGCTTCAATATTTGAAATCTCTTTTGGAGGGCAATGCTCTTAAAGACATCGAGCACTTGCCCAATGTGGATGAAAATTTGGAGGTGGCATTGGACATCTTAAAGAATCTTTATCTAGACGAGTCATATATAGTTGACTCATTATTTCATAAAATAGATTCTGCTCCAAATCTAGATAATAAAAATCTGGAAAATATTCGAATATTCTTGTCGGAAGTGAGAGCAAACCTTCACGAGCTCAATGAGTTTGGGTTAAACTTTTTCGACGTTTCGTCGGCTGGCTGTAAACTTATGAGCCACCTAATAGTCGACAAGCTCCCTTCCAATTTCTTGAGAGAGCTTAAATTGTTGACACAGGAAGAGTATCCCTCCCTAAACCATATTCTAGATAATTATGGTCGTGTTTTAAAATCAATCGAAAAAAGTAGAGTTAAAAATCAAGCTTCCCCTAAAAAGGAAAAACATTCTGAACGGTCGGAAGCAAAGTAGGAATGACAAAAAGTCAGCGTCTTATAATGCTTCTGTCTCCTCTGAAGTTTTTCTAAATGAAAAGGGGAAGAAAAAGTTTTCTCATTCACCTCCTTCAAAATGTAAATTTTGTGAAGGGAAACATAGAATGATTTCTTGCGAGAAATATTCTTCTCCCGAAACAAGGAGAGAACGTTGCAGAGAGTTAAACATGTGTTTTAACTGCTCTAGTTTAAAACATCTATCGAATAAATGTCCTGCAAAGAAATATGGACTTAGCAGTCCATGTGGAAAATGCGGAAATAGAGCACATATTTCTGCTCTATGTTATTCTCGTAATTCAGAGGTCTCCAGTGGTTCCTCTAATGATAGTCACCAGTCACCTTCCAGTTCTGCAGAAAATAATCTGGCTAGCAGTAGCCACATAGGTATAAATGCAGGCACTGCTACATCTCAGAATATTCTGCCTACCATCTCTATTAGAGTAAAGAAAGGGAACAAAATCGTCCCTGTCCGTATGCTGTTGGACTTAGGTTCGCAACATACATATTTTAATAGTAGTATTCTTACCAAGTTGGGTATTAATATTCAATCCTTGCCTTCCTTCGATAATAGGATTAAAACATTCCTAGGAGAGGAAGTAAGGACGTTAAGATCATTAAATTTAGAGATGGGTATTTGCTGTGGGAAAAAGTTTCATAGTCTCCCAGTCAATATTGACCCACAGCTGGATGTCAGCTTTGAAGTCAAAGGTTTAAGAGGAGCTATTCACAACATATCCCAAAGTGGCTATAAAATAGCAGATACTCACTATGAAGACCTGCACAGTGACAAGGTGGCAAATATAGAGGGATTGCTGGGCATAGATGCAATTCATCTTTTAAAAGGGGACACTGCCAACGAGAGACCCCGAATTTTTTCGGCTGAAAATTTTTTTTGGCCATTTTTGTTTTTTAAAGTTATATTATAATAAAATCTGTTCCCAACACAAATCTGCAATTCTTTTTCAAATATTCCAAGTAGTTTCTGAATTATATGCATTTTTGTCAACATATATAGAAAACGGAAAATCAAATTTTATGTTCGAAATTTAGAACATTATTCTTATGATCATTCACTTTGTTATATAATAATAATAATAATAATAATAATAATAATAATAATAATAATAATAATAATAATAATAATAATAATAATAATATATATATATATATATATATATATATATATATATATATATATATATATATATATATATATATATATATATATATTACAACAGCTGATATTTGTAGCTGAGTAAAAATTATGTCCGACAGGTGAGAAATCCTGGTGCAAGTATCAACGTGATATTTTCAATAAAATTGATATTGATGATAAGTGGCACAAAAATCTAGAAAACAGGAAATACAGCTTAGGAAAAGAAGCTGCCAAAGCAGTACTTGAGGTCATGTCTGATATGACCTCCCAAGAAGTACTGTCTTTGGTGGCAAAAGGAACACAAAATGCAAACGAAAGCTTACACTCAAAGGTTTGGAGCATTATACCCAAAAGCAAATTCCGAGGGGTAAACCACGTGCGATATGCAACTGCAAGGGTCGCCCTTATTCATAATTGTGGAGAAAAAGCTGCAAATATTCTTAGGTACCTTGGAATTGAATCCGGCCATCATCTTCAAAAGCGAGAAGAACACCATATCAGGGTCAGAAAAAAATCAATGATACACAAAAAAAAAGGAAAAAAAGTAAAAACTAAAGAAGCAGACCCTACTGAATATAATCCTGGAGGTTTTCAACACAATAAAAATATGTAATATATATATATATATATATATATATATATATAATATATATATATATATATATATATATATATATATATATATATATATATATATATATATATATATATATATATATAAAATTATTTGTATTTTGAAATTTTTATAGAAAGTAAAATTTACTCAACTTTTATTGTCTTTTTGTCTCCGTTACATTTTTGAAAAAAAATTAGCCAAAAATAAAGTACTCTGTAGATCGTTTTGAAACTTTCTATATCAGTTACTAATATTTTGAAGACAATAGGTAGAAAGACTCATTGATGTACAAAATCCGGTTTACATAAAAGTGAGAAAAGACTTTACAAGTAGCACCCGCCAAGATCTTGAAAAATCTGTAATTGGGACTTTCCCCAAACATTGGGGAGGGGGGAATTTTTTTTTCCCTCAGGTATTTAGTAAAATCTATGCTAATTCCAAATCTGTAATTACTTTTTCCTAATTCTTAGCAGTACCTAAGATAAAGACTTTTGAAGTGACTTGTCGAATAACCATGTATTTGGCGAAATATGGCAACTGCAAAAAAAAAAAAAAAAAAAAAAAATTTGAATATTTCATAATTTTTTGGGTATATTTTTATAGAAAATAATATGCAGATTTCAAATATGTAAATTGTTTTACATAACTCTAAATGGTTAGTGAGATATGACCAGTCAAACAGGAACTTATTTTTAGAGGCGAAAAACTCGAAATCGCATTTTTCTGAGAAAAAAATTTGCCAAAAATAAACGAAGCCTTAGATGTTTTTCAAACTTTCTGGGTAAACGAGATACAGTGTGAGGAAGATAATCAGGTAGTTGAATTCAGGTTTGAAATGCGGATACTTTAAAAACAAAGAGCCATTGATCACTATTTTTTGAAAAAAAAAATTTCAAGATTTCAAACGAGTTTACGCTCATACCAAACTACCTAAACCACACCGTATCAGCTTCATTGAGCATTCTTTTGAAAGCTACATATGTTTCCAAATTTTTCGCAAAAAAAAAAATTTAAAAATTAAAAATTGTGTATTTTATCATGGATTTAGTAAAAAAAGTCATTAAAATACAGGGGGGGATTCAACCCCGTATTAAAAAAAACAAAGCCTTAGAAGGTACCCATCGTTTCACGACAGATGAAGGAAGGATTACTCTTTAAAACATTCGTTTTTGGAGTCGATTGAATCAAAAAAAATTTCGTTGGCAGGGTCCTCTTATAGCATCTGAAAACCGTCAAATGTATTAGAGCTAGTGCTCTTGACACCTGTCACGAGTTCGTGCCTTTCGGGCCTGTAAAATCTTTTTTGATACCCTCCCAGGAGGCAGAAATCTTCGGGAAGAAGTCAAATACTTCAAAAACTAAAAGTTCTCCTGTCAAACCTTCTTGACAGAAGGAGAAACTCTCCATACCGCCCTCTCTGCGTAGATCTGTGAAAAAAGTCCCTGCTTCAGTAGTAAACATGATCATGGACCCGGTTCCATCCTATTTTGACCCTATGCTTCATACACATCCTGAAGCAGAACTGGACTTGGGTCTAGAAAATCTCTATAAACTAGAGTCTTTGGGTATTAATGAGGAGAGGTATCAGGGCTCCATCGATGAATATTATATTTCTAAATTCCATGAAACTATTGAGTTCAGGGACGGAAAGTACCATGTGGAGTTACCTTGGTACCAGGATATTCTTGAGCAAGTCCCATCAAATCATCATGTTGCATTAGCAACTATGCAGAGAGTCAAAAAGAAACTGACATCTCAGGGACTTGACGAGAGGTATGGGGATATTTTCAAAGAATATTTGAAGAGGGTATTATCGAGTCTGTTGAGGTGCAGCCCAAAGACTTCCATAAATTCATTTGGATACCTCACAGACCGGTAATAAAGCAGGCACTTCAGGTTACAACCAAAATAAGGCCTGTTTTCAATTGCAGCCTGAAAATTAGGAAATAGTCCCTCTCTAAATCAGGCTGTATATCCTGGAGTAGATTTAATCGCCTCCCTTTTCAAAATGTTAATCTCTTTCAGAACAAACAAATATATTGTCCTGTCAGACATTTCTAAAGCGTTCCTTCAGATTCGTCTAAAGTTGGAGGAGGACAGAAATAGGTTCTGTTTCTTTTGGGAAAGCGATGGTAAACTACTTACTTACCGTTATGCTACCATAATCTTTGGGTTGGCAGTCAGTCCTTATATTTTAGGCGCTGTGATTAAACATCATGCCAAAAAATACCCTGCCGATCTCTGTTCTTCTCTCCTGATGAATAATCTCTATGTTGACAATTTTATATATTCTTCGTCTTCTGTTGAAGAATTGGAAGATATTTTTCGAAAGGCCACTTCACGCATGAGTGAAGGTGGTTTTAATTTGTGCTCGTGGAACACAAATTGTCATGAGCTCAGGACTGTATTCGAAGAAGAAAACATGCTCGCCTCTCATCAATGTGATGAAGAGAGAGTGTTAGGGTACTTATACAACACCTCCCAGGATACCCTGGGTCTGAGTGATTATTCTCTGGGAATAGTCTCCACAAAAAGACAACTCCTGTCGGAGATTTCAAAAGTATTTGACCCTCTTTGTCTCCCTGTCACCATCAGAGGGCGTCTTCTAATGAAGATGACGTGGGCAGAGGAGATGGGGTGGGATGATGTGCTCAATCAGGATATTAAAAATTCTTGGGAGAAAGTTGAGCAAAGATCTCAACTCCCTGAAAGAGATCACCTTCCCCAGATCTTGTTTCGAGTCCTGTGACTCTAATTTAAGTATTAATATATTCTGCGATGCTAGTTCTGTAGCCTATGGCTTTGTAGTTTATACTTATTCTGAAGCAGTAGGTCCAAATATTCTCTGGTCAAAGGGAAAATTCGCTCCAGCAAAAGGAAAAACCTTTCCTTGCTTTGAGCTGTTGTCGGTATTCTTGGCCTTAAAATGCCTTCCACAAATTCTGAGTAGTCTCTCTGGGAGTAAATTCAAAAGTTTGAATATATTCTCAGACTCTCAAATTACATTGGCCTGGGTACAAAACAAGGGATTAAAGTCCAAACAAATATTTGTTAGAAATCGAGTTCAAGATATTCTGAGTATGAGCTCCGCTCTAAAAGAAAATCACTCTTTAATCCCCAATTTTCTATATGTAAGAACTGAGGATAATCCTGCTGACCTCTTGACCAGAGGAATCTCTTTCAAAGAGTTCCAAAAGAACATGAACTTTTGGACAAAAGGGCCAAAATGGCTTTCTTTAAATAAAATATATTGGCCCTCGTCGGAGGTGGAAACATCTCCTGTTTATCATATTGTTCCTGTAGTAAAGGAACTCCCTGTGGTAGATGTGGAAAAATATTCTGATCTGCACAAACTTTACAGAATAGTCGCTTTACTGTATAAGTTTGGTGCAATTTCAAGAGGTGTGTCAAGTAATCATGACACAAGTGCTCGTTTACATTGTCTTAGGACAATGCAAAGATATTCTTTTCCAAAAGAAATTCAATTTTTGGAAGAAATCAAAAGGGATTCTTCATTTTCAGGCCAACAACTTAAATTTGTTCCTCGATGATAATATCCTCATCAGGAGCAAAGGTCGATTGTCACGCTGTAATTATTATGACTTTAATATTCTGAATCCTATTTTACTATCTAAAAATCATCATCTCACTAGATTAATCATCAGAGATGCGCACGTGAAGTGTAAGCATCTAGGTATTCAGGCTACCCTAACGAATATTCGTCTTCAAGGGTTCTGAATAACCTCAGCGAGAACCTCTATCAAAAATGTTTTGCAGGAATGTATTATCTGCAAAAAATTCAATAATTTTGCGTATCGCTATCCGCGCTTTTACAAATTTTTCGAAGGCACAAGTAGAATTATTCAGACCTTTTTGCCATGTTGGAATTGACTATACCAAACATTGGTGGGTCAAAGTTAAAGGCTCTGCTCCGGCACAAAAAATGTTTATTCTCATTTACACGTGCCTGAATATTCGTGCCATATATCTGGACCTCATAGAAGACATGTCATCCAAATCATTTGTTCAGTCATTTCAGAGATTCGTGAATCGTTTTGGTGTGCCCGACTGTTTGTTTATAGTGACAATGCTCGGTCATTCAGTCAGGGCACTGATTTTATAGAAACATTCTTAGTTTCTGAGAATAAGGGAGTGAGTTTCTCAGAAAAAATCAGATAGCTCACAAGCGAATCCCACTATATAGCCCTTGGGTGGGCAGTATGTGGGAGAGAATGATCAGGGTGGTGAAGGACTGCCTTTTTAAAACCATAGGGCGTTCTTCATTAAACTATTTTGATTTTCTGACTATTCTATCAGATATTGCTGACGCAATAAATTCGCGCCCTCTCACTTACACTACAAGTGCAAATGAAGTAGTGCCACTCACTCCCAACGATTTTTTGAAGCCTCTTGCAAAGACTGCCATGGCTTTGCCAGGAGCTGGTTCAGAGAACCAGTTCTGGGATTCATCTTCAGCTCAAAGAGTATTCTTAGTCTGAGAGAGACCAGTAGAGATCTCTATCAGACGAAATGGGATAATCTCATCAAAAAAGATGATGTTATTCTTATTAAGAGTCCAGTAAAGGATCGTCCCTACTGGCAAATGGGGGTGGTTCATGAACTTTTGTACGGAGATGACCAAAAGGTCAGATCTGTATATGTGAGGACTCCAGGAGGGCAAGTCAATTTGTACCCAGTTAAATATTTATACCCTCTGGAGCTATCCCTGACTCACAGTGGTTCTAAACCAACTTCTTCAGATATTACAACTGTCATTCCTTCAGATAGTCCATCAGTTAATCTTCCTGGAGGGGTTGACCCCCTTCGTCGTCTGTGATGGATGCTGGAGGACTTTCAGCTCCTGTTGTTAAAAATATTCGTCCTGTAAGAAAAGCTGCTGAAGCAGCTAGGAAGAAATTCTTAATCTATGATTCTTCAGAAGAATCTGAGTAGATCTTTTCTACATTTGATGTATATTTGTATATTTGTATTTAAATTATGACATCTGCCCAGAAGAGGCCAGATGCCATCCCCCCCGGGGAGGATATTAAAATTATAATTGGTAGTTGCCAGTTTAAAAATTATTCTCGTTAAAAAAGAGGCTAATATTTCTGGAGACTGGTGGTTAAAGTCAGAGGTTGCCAGTTTTGAATTCTATCACTTTTTTATGATACTTCATGGTGTCTAGATCTGTTCTAATTTATGTTCACAACAATTTTGTGTTTACATCTTTCAAAGTTTCGTACCATTCAAAGAGTTCAAATTTGCAATTAATAACTGATAGAATATTCTTGATTGGCCGATTGCTTGCCGTGTCGTTTATTCTGTCAAATAACAGGCAGGTAGTTGGTTTGAGGCCAGGAGTGTTTATATAAGTTGCATTCGAGGCTTTTCGCGTTAATATTTACATATTCGTTAAATTAAAGAAAGCTCCGTTTGTTAACTATTAAACTACATATTCTTGGAGGCTTTAAACGGGTTTAATTTATTCGTTTCAAGCAGTGAGAAAAACACAATTTTTCTCAAAGCTTATTTCGGTGTATCATCTCCGTTTATATAAATATTCTATATTTATATAAGCGACTAACCCTAGTCTCCAAAAGAATATTGCCTCCTAAAGATAACTAAAAAACTAACATCTCAATATAGAGAGTCAACAAAACTCCTTATATTGATTCTGTAAAAATCCTTACATCAGGATACATTTTCACTCGTAAACTGAGTGACATTAATGAAATAATCTAATTGATTATTTTAATATATATATATATATATATATATATATATATATATAATATATATATATATATATATATATATATATATATATATATATATATATATATATATATATTACTAATATTCGTTGTTTCAATTTATTTTAATTAGAAATGAAAACTAATAATATTACGTTCCCAAAGTCGAAGACAGACTCCATTTACTTCTTTATTAGCATGCAAATCGGATTTGTAGGAAAAGACCAGTAGTTGTTATATAGAAAAATACTTTCAAAATAGTATCCAACGCTTCAAAGCATTCTTGAGATTTCAAAGTGAAAGAGAAGCTAGTGATGCTTTCAGAATTAATTTATCGAATATAAACGACTGCATTTTAAAATGCGAAATGTAAGTAAATTATTTCAAACCCCAAAAAACTTGATCTTAACTTTTTCTCCTCATTACACTGTTTAACTTCCCCAACTCATGCGGAATGGTCTAACCCATTGATGGCGAACCAGTTACCCGCGGGTCACTAACTGACCCACAACCAACTTTTAATGGACCCATGAGACGAGGAGGAAACTCAGAAAATTAATTTAAAAAAAAAAAATTCTCAGAAATTATGCAACACTGCCAAACGTTTGAAGAGGTTTCCAACTCTTCGTCCGTACCTCATCTAGTTTCGCAAGGTTTTGTGCAATTGTCCCAATAAACTGTTATAAAAATCAATTAAAATTAAATAATAACGAAACATTTCTGAAATAGTTTGTACACCTATGTATATTATCTGACTAATTTTTCCCTTTCCAGTTTATCAGCTGTCAATGCTTAGTGTTTGTCTAATCGTTTCTTTGTGATAATGCTAATTTAGTCTGATAATTTTTGTTCGTATGAAAATTATAAACCATCCATCCATGAACTATATAATATCAACCACCAGGAATCGCCTTCATATGGATATGAGTGACACTTGCCAAGGAAAACCTACAATGACCCTAAAATGTTTCAACGAAGCACAATGAATTATATATATATATATATATATATATATATATATATATATATATATATATATATATATATATATATATATATATATATATTATATATATATATATATATATATATATATATATATATATATATATAAACTGTTTGCAGATTTTATCAAAAAATGAGAAACCCTTTTTTTTTTTTTTTTTTTTTTTTTTACGAATGGAAAATAAAGTATGACGTGCAAAGATTAATAAATATTCCCAGTATTTACGTAAAATTAAACTAAAAGGAATAAATGTTTGAGTCATTAGCAAATTCATAATGTCAATCTTTGTTACTCCGCCCACAAACAAGAAAAGGGAAAAAATTCTTACCAATGCGAAAAATTACTTCCTCAGAGCTTATATATAAAAAGAAATTTTGCATTAATTTTCCAACTTTTTTATAATTTATCAATAAAAAATGAAAAACACAATTACTTTGTTTGCCAATCGTTAAAAAAAAGGAAACTTGACAAAAACCAGTATCCTGACGTTTAGATCATTTTATACGAAGGTTTGTAAATATTTACGTAAAATTTAACTTATTATACTATTCTTATGAGTCATTTGCTGCTACGCCCACAAATAAGTAAAAAAATCTATTACCAATGCGAAAAAGATCCCTTCCTGAAGTGCCGTGCTTAATTTGAAAGAATTCGTATCTATGAGCCGTTTATAGTGACCTTGATATGATTTCGTACTGTGACGTCCAGGCTGACTGCTTTGCTCCTCGCGACAGGAAGGCGTGACCTCCCGGGACGGCATGCGGCAGTTGTTAAAAGAGACCAAATATTGATGTTTGGCAATATCAGAAACATCTAGTCTCTCCCCATAAATATTCTGGAAAGAACATGAAGCAGTGACGATAACCTCCTCCCTTAAAAACTTGGCATTTTTTTGACAAAGATTTTTATTTCCTTAGATGTTTGAATTCTTCAGAATGTTCTGTATCTCAACACGCGGCATCGAATCTTCCTGAGAATGTTCTGACGCAGGTGAAAATGAATGTGACTTTAGGATTCATACGCAAGATTAACTTTTCATTTCTCACATAGTAATGAGAGGCCTTTATCATTTCCTTATCCGAGATGCTCGAGTCATATTTGAGGGAAGAATTACAAATGACTTGTTTTTACTATCAAAATTTTTAACCTCCTCCAGCAGCTACTTTATTACTTATAATTGTTAACAAAATCTAAATATCCTCTTCATCTGAGGAAAATATCCAAAATATTATTAAAGAGCAAAGTGATC
>SEYY01003242.1:32500-48031 GCA_009176605.1 Armadillidium nasatum
ATTAAGCACTTACTACGCAATTTCTGATTGCAAAGGACACGTAACTCACTCCATTACATTTTTATCAAGCCTTAATTTCTTTGTTTAGAAGGGAGGTGTTCTCGACAGTTGTTCCTTGGCGCTATATCGTGGCCTTACTACCTCTCTAATTTGAGCCTTCTCGCTTCTCCCTCACACTCCTTTTGAATCTACCAATCAGGTTCATCTTTAATATAACCTATACCTTTAAGGAAGCTTCATTCCCACATTCCTTTGTTCCTTTCATAGGGCATCAATATTAATTCATTATTTAATAATAACCTGATATAAATATGAGTTGTCCCGGCTCGTTTTTGTGTAATAATATATATATATATATATATATATATATATAATATATATATATATATATATATATATATATATATATATATATATATAAATTAAGACTGCTCGTCAGTGGCAAAATTTTAGCAACAAATATATGAAGAATCAACTAGATCTTCGTTTTCTACGTGCATGTCAGTTCACCCAAACTGCTCCTAAATTCCTTCAATTTAGATTATACCGCCCATCTTTGCAGACATCTCATTTGTGCAAAGAAACTTTGGACAAGCTCCTTGCAAACGAAATCAAAAATAAGGAACGTCTGGCAATCAATCATCTGTCTCTAGTCAAACGATTACAATCAGAACTTTATGACAAGTTATCCTTCCTGGATTTCATGGTTCTTAAAGTATATCATTATCAATCTTTACATCAATTATTCCTTGTTACAATTAAAACCCATAACAGTAAACTACTGAAACCTAATGTTTTTCCTCCTTCCTTTGGTAAATATTGATCAAGCAATTTATCTTCCTATGTCCTTTCAATTCGCCAGAAACAGCTGCTCTCTCTTGGTTTAGATTTTGCTTTCCCGTCTTACAAGTATAATTATTATAAATTTCACCTCGCAGCTGAAACTTTAGCTAATTTTCTTAAAACGCAGCCGATATATAAATCAACTTTTCCAGATATTTGCTCTAAAATTAAAACTATCATTTCACCTCATTTTAAATCATCTAAATCCCAATTTTATCATCCATTTATTACCAAAGAAGACTTTACTATTTTAAAATCCCTTAGTTCCCAACCCAATTTGGTCATCTGTCCCCCTGATAAAGGTAAAGGCATAGTCTTACTCAACAGAGAGGACTATGACCGAAAAATTAACACTATCATCCAAATTTTCATATGTGTTTCCCTTATCACATGAACTCATTTACAAGCTTGAAGACAAACTGATTCGTAACTTACGCTCTCTTAAATCCCAACATTCCATAGACTCATCCCTATATCAACAATTATATCCCACTGGTACATCTTTAGGATCTCTCTATGGATCCCCTAAAATTCATAAGCCAAACTGCCCTCTCCACCTGTCCTGGCTGCTTATAATATGCATAATTTTCAACTTGATAAATATTTGGCCTCTATAATTAAAGAATCTTTCATTTTCCCTCATACTGTTTCGAACTCTTATAATTTTGCTTCCCAATTACACTCCATCCACCCCAGTAATTCTATTATGTGTTCTCTTGATATTCAATCCCTCTTTACAAATATCCCTCTGCAAGAAACCATTGATCTTCTCACTAATAGGATTTTTCACTCCCGTTCTCTTTTCCACAACTTAGATTGTACCACATTTTCAACTCTTGTATCACTTGCCACTTCTGACACTTACTTTATTCGTAAGGATTCTATATATAAGCAGATAGGTGGTGTAGCTATGGGCTCCCCATTGGTTCCTATACTAGCTGATTTTTTTGTTTCACATCTTGAAAGTATATATTTATCTTCTTCAGCCCCTACATCCCTCATTTCATTTTACAAACGTTGCGTTCATGATATTTTTTGTTTATTCCCAACTCCATTCAGATAATTCCTTACCTACATAAACTCATTACATCCAGATATCAAGTTTACTATTGAACATTCACTTCATTCTACTCTCCCTTTCCTAGACATATCTTATCACTTCCACTTCTGTGTATCGTAAACCAGCATTCTCTCCCTCTGACACCAACTTTTATAGCTCTTCTCCTTTTTCTTGGAAAACTAATACTCTCTCAACTCTCTTACACCGTGCTTTTGGTATATCATCTTCTTCAACAAGAGTTTCCACTTCTACAAAAACTTTTTGAGTCTCATAATTACCCTCCTAACCTTATTTCGCAATATATATTTAACTTCCTCAATGACAAATATCGTCCAGCTAGCATAGTTTTATCTGCCCCTAAAAACGTTATCTATTTTAGTTTTCCGTTTCTCAACAGTTCTACTACATTAATGGCACGTAATCTCTCTCGTATTCTTTCTCCTCATTCAAATTTTACCAGTCATTCGTTTGCCTCATTTTTCTAGTCTCTTCTTCCGTGATGTCTCATAAATAAAAGGGTGTAAATTGGTTTACTTTAATCTCATAACTACTATTCTTTTACAAGATACTCTTACAACGAAGATAATATTGGAAGAAACTGAAAAGAATACGTCGAAACAGATTTTATGAAGAGAAAATTCCATTACTCAAAAACTAACATTTCTATGGCTGCAAATAAAAAAAAAACACTATGGACTTAGGAAAAATGATATTTACTGAGGTTATTGAGTTCGTCTTACACAATTTTTTTAAAATAAATATTCAAATACTTCGAAATTGGCAGATAAACTCATTAGACGTATATGATTAGAAACATGATTATTTTTTACACTGACGAACTCGTCTGAAAAGTCCAGCGTCGTTTGCAACGTAATAATAAATGAATACAAAAAGATTAAATATTAAAAAATATAAAACTCGCAGATGAAAATGTTGAAATTTACAACATTACTACTTCCTCGGAGGATGAATCAAAAAACTCATATGGTCTTAACTATAAAACGTACAAAACACAAACTATGTACTAAGAAGCTCAATAATCATAACCAACACCTGTAAAATTGAAGGCAATACATCCTAAGAGCAATATTTAAGAAGCAGTAAGGGTTCTATATTTTTTTAAAATATCGAGGGAAGATTTCACATTGCAAGCAACGAACAATCTATAAACTAATTTAACAAAAATGTGCGATTTAAATTAAAAAAATTCATTACCATATTCAATAGAAAAGAATCAACCACAGCTAAGGAAAAATGTAGCTCTGTTTATGTACCATCAAGAAAATACAAAAATTTAAATATAATAGATATTTAACGTATTTTTATGATTTCATTTCAGCAATTTGAATAATGCAAAGTAGTAACTTCATAAGTGCTCGAAATATTTTTGAAATTCTCCTGCCGCTGTATTTCCCATGAACAACGCTTTCATCATGGTTTTCCCGTTAAAACCTCTAAAGATGTCTTTTTTTTTTATTCACACCGGACAATATTTTCAGTTTCCGAATATAGTACTGGCATTTGAAAAAATTTTAAAGGACCCTTATGTTATTGATTTGTCCTCTAAACCACTTTCCTGTAGGACAGATCACGTCATTCAAATTGAAAACGTCCAAAAGTGTTTACAGAAGTACGGAATTTCACAGAAGTTGTGGCAGTTGCAATAATGGTCAGCAGAATGGATTCATGGGGATTTGTTTTCACATACATAGAAACTGAGCCTGACATATACACTAATACAAATTAAAAATGGCAAATTACTTTCACAATTTTCTTGCAATTATAAGAAAGATGACGTTGGTGAAATTGAAAAGGAAAAAATGCAGCTGTAATAGGAGAAAAAATATCCAATCAATATAATAATTTATCAACAAAAATTATTGTTGATAAACTCCAGAAGCAAGAAGTGATAATGTTCATTTTCAACCGTTGATTAAAACATACTAAAGATGAATACAAAGAGTGACGTCATCAACGAGCTTTGAATTAAAGTTTTTTCATAGTAAAAAAAACCTAAATGCAGTAACTTATTATTATTGTAATCTTTGTTACATGTGAGTGTATCTCAAATTCAAATCAATATAGGAAGCGTAATCTGATTATATACCACGACAATTTACATAACGCGTTGTGTAAGGGGATACCTGAAAATTTAAGCAGTAAAGAAATATTTAGAAATTGAAAATAATTACGAATATAAAAGCAGGAAGATTGCAAATTAGAATTTTTTTTTTTAATTTGCATCGCTTTTCAATTTTCCTTTTCATTCAAAGAGCTTGCAATCGTTTTTAAATTGGCTTCAATAAAGAAATTTGCTGATTTTTCTTCATTTACCCTTTGTTTTTATTTACTCTAAAATATCCACTGTTAAATGACAAAAATGTTTTAAAAACATACCGAAATTCATAAAACGTTATGATTCGCCTAGAAAAAGTCCAAATATATGCAAAAATGTTTCATAGCCTATTTCTCGTAAACTAAAGCTCGAAAAGCAAGTCTTCAAGATCTAACAGTCACTAAAACCGTGGGATGTATTCATGTACTTAATAACGTGCTCTGACACGTCTGGGTCTCAGAATTGGGGTAAAACAAGTAATCGAATATTGACGTCCCATATATTTTGGAAAAATCCCCACTTACTAGTTCCAGCTGGATTATTGATATTTTTCGAATCCCCAAAATCGTTTAACTCAGCTACCCCATAGCACCTTCAATGTCACCCCAGTTTGATAATTCGTTTATAATACTCCTTAGCGAGAAACAAACAGCATTTAGGAGGCCGCTAATATACTCAAAAGTCCAACGATAATGAAGCGCTTCCTCTTGGAATAACTTTATTTTGGAGCCTCAGATAAACTAATATTTCTTGTGACAGAAAAATGACTTATCGCAAGATTGTAACAAGAAGTGAATTTTCCCAACGGAAAATTTTCATCCCGAAATAGGTTTCCTAAATTTTAAAGTTACAGAGGTAGCTTCGATTACGAAAAACTAATTTTTAAACGGGGACGTCGACGCAGAATGAGAACGCTCTGAAAGTGCCGCTACTTCCCCACAATTGTGAAAACTAGGGTTTCTTAAGTGGGGTAAAAGTAGCCCCATTTCCGGAATCGGGGCTCATTTTACCCCAGTACCCCCAGTGCAAAACAAATGCGGCGACTTTCGTCATTCAAGTTAAATTCTAAACGCTTATAGTTAGAGAAGAAATAAATCCAATTCCGAGATCCACTCTCTACTTTCGTAGCTTCCTGAGACAAATTTTCAATTTTTTTCGTAAATTATAAAAATCACAAATTTGAATCCCTATTTAAAGAGCGGCAGTAAATTCGGTAATTGTAGCGTTCGTGGAAGTGGATTTTTTCGTACGAGACAAGGTTGCTAATATACCTACGCGTTGGGAGTACGACTAGAACTACGCGTAGGAATTTGAAACTAACAACATAGCCTAAGAATTTCTGATGCGACAAGGTTGCAGGATCATTGGCGTTACAAAAAAAAATAAAAAAAAAAAAAAATATATTATTATATATATATATATATATATATATATATATATATATATATATATATATATATATATATATATATATATATATATATAATAATAAAATAATAAAATAATAATAATAATAATAATAGTGAATAAAATAATAATAATAAATAATAATAATAGTAATAAAATAATATGTAGAGAGAAATATAATGAAAATTTTATCACCACCACTCACGGTTCGGGGGTACGGGGGGCAGAGCCCCCCGTAGACAAACGCTCGTGTGCCATGCATTTGCACCTTGTATTATAAAAATATGCATTATTGTAGTACAGCAATGAAATCGTAAATGCATGGCACACGATCATTTGTCTACGGGGGCTCTGCCCCCCGTACCCCCGACCGTGAGTGATGGTGATAAAATTTTCACTATATTTCTCTCTCTCTACATATTATTATTATTATTCACTACACGTATCCCGCATCATGCATGGTGATTTTGACTGCAGAAACAAAAATTCCTGCAATCGTACTTGGGGATATATATATATATATATATATATATATTATATATATATATATATATATAATATATATATATATATATATATATATATATATATATATATATATATATATATATATATATGTGCCGGTTGCAACCCGTAGCAATTTTTACCTTTAATAAAACAATATATTGTGCCGGTTGCAACCCGTAGCAAAGACAGCCTTTTACCTTTAATAAAAATATATTCTGCCGGGTACAACAATATTAGTGATTGTTGGACGGCTTACGATTGCCTACAAAACGAAGGCTTTCAACCCTAACGGTTAACCACTCCGTTAATTTCATCGACCCAGACAGTGGCGCGAATACTCAGCTTGTAGAGCGTTTGTGGCGTGACGTAAGACTCGGTGTTCAAAGATATGGGAATACCAAACACCACTTGCATAGTCATATTGCAGAATTTCTTTTTAAAAGAAAATTTAACGAAGAAAAGGACGAATTCAAATGGGTTGCAATTAGTCTTTATACGCTTTGATATCTGCAAAAAATCCACTTCCATGAACGCTACAATTACCGTAAATTCTCTTGTCAAAATTAGTGCATTAATGAACTGATCATGATGATGATTCGCATAACTTTTTTTCACCAGAACTAATTGTTATTACTCACACTGCAGTCATTGATATTAATGATTACAATTTTCCACTGTCAACCAAGTTAAATTTTTTTCATTCAATATGTTTAGATGAAAATGAACGTTAGCAAAAAAAGAAAAAAAAAAAAAAAAAAAAAATTAGCTTTTCCCAAATCAAAGCTCTTTATTGTATGCTGCTTCACATCTGCATCTAATCTTAGATGATGAATATGTATTTACAAGATTAAAACAATACGAACTTTTACCGGAGAACCAATGGTTAATTTTGTGCTCAAATAACTTTTCTTTAAAGCATGTGAAAAGGTTTTTTTTTTTAATAAAAGTTTCATGAAAATAAACTTAACCACTTCTATTGTAAATAAAATTGATTGAATTATAGATTTTGCTCTTCCCACACTGAAAATTTTGCTTTAAAAAGGTTGGAGAATATATTATTGTTAAAAGTTTTTTAATATTTCTTTGAATTTACTGAAAGAAAACACGTTTCTCGGGTTATTTTAAAAATATGCTTATGCGGAAATTTTGACATAAAACGGCATTAATATTTTGAAATGATCTAGCCTTCGCCCAAAGTATTATTTTTAACCTATGTACTAGTAGTTTTGTTTTGTTTTTGTTTTTTGTAGACTTTTAGAGACTAGCAAAATCTGTCAAATCGATGCGATACGTTCGCAACAGGCTCTATAAGTAAAACACAAACTTTTTGATTAATTCGTTGAATAAGTAGAAATCGTAATTGCTATTTAATTTCCCAAACTTAATTAGATGTTGAAATAAAGTAACCAAAGAATTTCCTAACAAGCTATCAACTTTTCATTTCCCACCTTTAAAACACGTTTTCTATAATTTATCCAAATCTTGCTCTTACTTAAATATGCTTTGGTATGTAGTTTTTATAAAAGGTAATTATATATGGTTTGTTTATCGAACCTTTTTTTTTTAGGTTGGTATTCTTTTACCACAGGTAACCGATCCTCTCATTCGCTGAAGCAATTATGTGTACAGTTTCGTAATTGGTTAATTCCTAAGTTAGTCCTGAAAGCAAGCCTCTCATTCACTGAGGAAGTTTCAATTATTTAGTTTTCGTTTTTTTACGTCATTTTTTTACTAGTTCATTTGTAATATATGTGAAAATTTTAACACCAGCACTCACGGGTGTGGGGATCCAGCCCCCCATAGAAAAACGTTCGTGTGACATGCATCTTACAATAATATATATATATATATATATATATATATATATATTATATATATATATATATATATATATATATATATATATATATATATATATATATATATATATATATATATATATATATTATATATATATATATATATATATATATATATATATATATATATATATATATATATATATATATATATATATATATATATATATATATATATATATATATATATATATATATATATATATATATATATATATATTTCCTCATTCGACAAAAAACAATAAAAAATAATAACAATGGTTCAGGGAAAAAACTATATCCAGGTAATCAACATTAACTTAAACTTCATCGATTAAATTAAAAAAGATTAAGCCTAAGCGGAATAGGTTAATGGCAATAGAATGGTTTTATTTCATATAGGAGAAAATATACTAAAATAGACTTTCGACAACATGCTAAAAATTTTCCTACTTTCGTTTAGAGAACTGACAACAAGCAAACTAAGCTGTTACGCTGCCTACCACTGGAGTCTATTTGTTGTTCAGATCTTTTAGTCGTTTTACATTTCGGATATCGTACGCCTGGCTACAACGTTTTCTTAAATTGCGAAATTTAATGAAATGTTCTACAAATCAAAACTGCAAAGATTTACATAAATGATTCAAATACCATTTCTTTGGAATATATATATATATATATATATATATATATATATATATATATATATATATATATATATATATATATATATATAATATATATATATATATATATATATATATATATATTATATATATATATATATTATATATTATATATATATATATATATATATATATATATATATATATATATATATGAAACGGAGCATTACTAAAATCTATACTTTGAAGTTTCTCAAAATGATATAATTAATACCTGTTACTTATAATCGGAATAATTAAATATATATTTAATGTCTGATAAGAATAAAAAATTCAGTAAATATTGAAGAAAAACAAATAAAGCCAGACCATCTGAGTGTTATATAGCAGGGAAACAACTTGAGATGGAATACCATTATAGGAGAAGTCGATCTTGGAAAAGAGAAAAATAACTAAATTTACAGGAAAATGTATTCCCTACTTAGGGTTAGTATTCATATATGGCATGTGATTTTTTAGTGAAAAACAATGTTGAGAAAATATGACAACATCCATTAAAAGTTTTAGTCATGTTTCAAAAGACCAAAAAATGTTTTCCTTAACAGGAACTGGTTTAGGGAATTGTTCCAAAGAATTTGTTTTAGGAAGAACTTCAAGCTAACGTTTTGTCCAACACACTTTCCCCCAAACTACACTTCAATTTTACCAAAGGTTTTAGATCCGAATAAACCCCTTTTTGACTTTTTAAGTATTGTTTTTGATCCCGCAAGAACCTGAAGTCATATCCAAAGACATTCAAGTAGTTAGTAAACCAACTACTAATCCACTAATATGAAAAACGGTGAAGGTATGTACTTAAATTTATCATAGTGCTTTGATGTTCTTTAATTTCATATTTCATCAAATTATATACCTACATTATTATTGTTACGTATTTTATGGTATTATTGTAGGATTAATTTTATTCTAGTACTGTTATTCTTTTATTGTTTTCATTTAAAATTATTACATTACCAATCATGTGTGCTTGTGTGTGTGTGAGTATTCATGTTATTTATAATTATTTTTGTAAATATTACAAGATTTAAATGTATCGCCTTAGTTTCCCTTTTTCACATACTTTTGGTTTAAGCTTTGTTGCAAAATTATTTCTTGCAACACCCCTATTCATAGTAAGTTTTATTTTTATATTTGCTTTCCTTTTTTAAATATACATTCCTCCACACCACATTACAACCTTCTGTTGGTGTCAATAACTTTCGCAGGTTGGTTAAGAAGACGTTTCCGATTGCAACGTAGTTGAATTATATATATATATATATATATATATATATATATATATATATATATATATATATATATATATATATATATATATATATATATATATATATATATATATATATATATATATATATATATATATATATATATATATATATATATATATATATATATATGTCCTCGCTAATGGTAAAGAAGACACACCGCTTATGGTACAGTAACACCGAAGAAAAAAAAACTAGGACTACAGTTAAAGAGATTACGATCAAGGCACAGCAAACTCGTTAAGAAACTCAATAACCCCCCCAAAAATATAACAACTAAGAACGTTTTGCAATTTTGCAAAGGTAAGTTATCTAAGCAGGGTTACGATTTATTGAAGATTCAGTTAAATTCAAAAAAAGAGGTTGACCTATTCTTCACAAGAAAAATCTCTTGCTATGTCTATGTATTATGCAGGTCCCAAGTTATATAGAGACCTAAGAACATATTTGAAATTACCTGCTCCAAGTACTCTAAGATCTTGGGTTGGATCAGTAAAGTTGGAACCCGGGATTTGTAATGACATGTTTTCCCTTCTGTTCTGAAAGCGAAAGTTCAAAATCTTAATATAGATGAGAGAGTTTGTGTGCTGTATCTTGATGAAATGAGTTTAAAAACTAATTTAGATTACCATATTGGCCATGGATCAATCTATGGGTTTACAGATTATGGTTATGGTCAGAGAAGTACTGCGTTAGCTAAGAATGCTCTTGTGGCAATGATAAGAAGTTTAAAATCCAACTGGAAACAGGCTGTGTCATTTTATTTCTCTGATATTACTCCAGCAAATAAATTAAAGCACATTATTTTTGATATATTGAAACAACTAAAGAATTGTGGCTTACATATAGTATGTATTACGACAGATCAGGGGTCTAATTTCTTTTCTCTCTTTAAATATTTGGGTGTAAATTCTCACCAACCATTTTTTAAGTTTGAAAATTCCAAAGTATTCGTCTTGGCAGATCCTCCTCATTTGCTAAAATCTACAAGAAACATGCTTCAGAAATATTGCATTAAAACTACTGAAGGGGAAGTAAAATGGGATTATATAAAATCCTTTAAGAAACTAAAAAAAAATGAATTTTCCATTTATTCCAAAAATCACTGAAAGCCACATATATGTTCCACCTTTTGGTGGGAAAATGAAAGTAAAACTAGCCTCTCAGGTATTCAGCTCATCGATGTCTGTTGCAATTTCGATGCTAACTTTAATTGAAGGTCCTCATAAGCTCGACAGCAAAGCTTATGCTACATCAGAGTTTTGTAATAAATTAAATAATTTATTTGACATAGTAAATTCATCACAAGTAAAGTGCCAGGCAAAATTCAAGTACGGTTTAACGGAAAATTCGTTTAGCTACAATTACTTAAAAGAAATGTCAGATTGGATTTCTAAGTGGGTAGTTGTAACTGACAATGGAAAAAATGTAACTAAACGGTTCCGATGCATTTTAGGTTGGATGCAGACTATAAACGGGATTTTGCAGTTGTCTTCTTATTTAAAAGAAAAGTACAATCTGAAGTATATTTTAACCAGAAGACTCTGCCAAGATGGATTGGAAATTTTTTTTGGTTCAATTAGGAAAAGAGGTGGTCTACGAGAAAACCCAAGTTGTATTCAGTTTTTAGATTGTTTTAAAGCTGTTGCTTTCATTCGTTAATGAAGCCGCTTAACTCCTCAAATTGTTCTATTGACAGTGGTGCTGTTCTTCTTGATTTCTTTAAATTGCGAGCAAATGCAATATGTAATAATGATCCAACAAATATTTTAAATGCCAGTGTTTTTTCCGAGTTTGAAATTGAAACCAGCGGAAATACTTGTCAGCCAACTAAAGTAAGTCCAATATTTTTGAAAACGAATACGTCTGATATTCTAGAAAGAAATGGAATGTGGGAGAGGATGATAGTAGTGAAAAGTTGTTTAGTGAAGACTATCGGCAGGTCTTCCATGGAATATTTTAATTTTGTTACAATTCTTTCAGAAACAGCTGACGCTATTAATTCACGACCTCTAACCTACACATCGAGTTCGAATGAGGTGATTCCCCTCACACCCAACTGCTTCTTAAAGCCTCTATCAAGAACGAGTATGGTGCTGAAAGATAATGCCGAAACAATTTCACAATGGAAAATGCATTCCTCTGCTCGAAACGCGTTAATTCAATCTCTAAATAAATCTTCGTCTTTATTTGAGGAGTTCAGGCGACGGTGGTACAAAGAATATCTCCTTAGTCTACGTGAAATTAGCCGTGATTTATACCAGATGAGGTGGGACAATCTCGTTAAAATGAACGACGTTGTTCTCATACGCAGCCCCACAAAGGAAAGACCATTCTGGCAAATGGGTGTTGTGACACGGCTGGTTCATGGAGATGATGATAAGGTTCGATCGGTGTTCGTAAGGATAAGGTTCGATCGGTGTTCGTAAGAACTCCAGGGGGACAAATAAATCTTTATTCAATCAAACATCTCTATCCGCTAGAGTTGTCCCTTACTCATAGTGGTAATGATTCTTCGATGACTCCCTCAACTCCGTCCTCAACGTCGTCTACTGTTCCAGCTCCTGTTCCGTCGTCATCGCCTGCAGTGGCGAATTCTTCGAAGTCTCCTAAAAATGCCTCGCGACCTGTTCGTCAGGCTGCATTAGCTGCCAGGGTACACTTTCAAGAAAGTGATTCAGAAGAAGATCTAGAATAGAATTCCATTACTATCGATCATGACATTTTTTTTATTTTTATGCCTCCATTCGCAAAAGGAATGGAGTCATCCCCTCCCCCCGAGAATATAAAAATTTAAAGTTAAAAGTAGCTAGATGCCACCTGTAAGGTAGGAATTTTGGGAGGATTCTTGCTGGGAATTTGAAAAGGGAGGTTGCTAGATTTTAAAAACCTCTTTTTCTATTTTGCCTTCCTAGAGGAAGCATATTATAGGGTTATGTGTTCATTATTTCTAATAATATTGAATCTTTTATAAAATTTATGCGTAATTGAGTTTTATATAACTTATTGGAGTATATACATTTGTCTTTGTCTAAAAATTAGGACTTTCTCGAATTTGACATTAACCTAATTTGACTGTTTAAAAGTGTATATTACTAAATAATCGTAATCTACGAAATATACTGAGTTTTTGAATTTTGCTTTCATTACTTTGAAACTATTTTCTATCGATCTTGGGTTTCTTATGTTTTAATATTGTCTAATTCGTTCTCAGTCCTATTTTTCTAGAGCGCTCTATTTTCCTTTCATTGACGTACGAACTGATGAGGCAAAGTTTGACAGAAATCCAATATCGAGACCAATTACATCTACTTCATTATATCTGCAAGATTTCGGAAGATGCGGTGAAAGAGCAAATTTCTTTCAAAAGAATTCTTCAAGCCCTTTCTCGAACATTCCACGTAAGTTTTTTTCCATTGTTCTTGACTTGCAGGTGGCATTATTTATATTAAATATTTACTATATTGGGGATATTCCTTATGCTTACAATCGCAGAAGAGGATGTCTGTTGTATAATCTAGGCATTGAGGTTATCTGGTGAAGAAAACCCCACACTAATAGGGTCCAAATTTTAACTACCACCTGAAACTAAACTAGGTAATTTCAATAGACTATACTAGGGTTGGCCGACGCACCGGGTGCGGTGCGGTGCGGTGCGTGGTGCGGTCATTTTGGTGCGGTGCGGTGCGGTGCGCAACACTATTTCAGCAACACGGTGCGGTGCGAAAGAAAAAATGAAAGTGCGGTGCGGTGCGGTGCGCAAAGAAAAATTTGCGGTGCGGTGCGGTGCGTGGTGCGGGCCCTGGTGCGCACCGCACCGAATAATTGTATCTTGCGATAATCTTCTGTTCCGTAAGATTTATATATATATATATATATATATATATATATATATATATATATATATATATATATATATATATATATATATATATATATATATATATATATAATATATATGCTGCAGTATATTATTATTGGCAGACAAATTGCGTAATATTTTATTTTTTTTATTCATTACTTTAAGACAGATTCTATATATACATATATTTCCAGACTTTAGGAAGATTGTGGGATGGCAGATTTCTAATTTTGAGAGGTTTGGATAAAATTGCAATTCCGAATTTCGGATAATGGGTTTGATTGGTTCATCTGGATTTAATCAGTATCCTAATACCCCACTTCATTTTGCTATATTTAAGTTTATTTAAGACATCTTAAAATATTTTTTTTAATTCTTCTCCGATTTTTATGAAATTTGCACGGTACATATATTTTAACCCGTTGAGAAAAGTTTACTTAAGACGTTTTTCTGTATCTCTAACGGTTTGATTTATTTCCAGAAATTTTACTCTTGAAAAAATTGGATAGTGGGGAAAAACCACTGTCCACATAGTTGAAAATTGAACTGTGTATTCACAGTTCTATTAACAAAAAATAGTAGGTAAAGTTTATTATATATGCTTTGGAAAAAATTATACTTCGTCCAACTGAGTAAATTTGAAAAAAAAACCTTTCCAGATAAAAATAAAATAATTTAAAAAAATCAACATCTACAATTTTTTTTCATTTTCGGCAGTTGTTTAGAGGAGGTACAAAACTACAACTTCCTATACTTCATTCAACGCTATTTGTTCTTTTCGAGATGTTGCCTCTCAAATTTTGAAAATTTCCTCCCAATTCAATCATATTATATATATATATATATATATATATATATAATATATATATATTACTATATATATATATATACTATATATATTATAGCTACTCTTACATCTAATCTTATCCAGTAAAAGTTCATTCGTTACTCTTCTAAAAACAATACTCCAACCATTATATATATATATATTATATAATATATATTATAATATATATATATAATATATATATATATCAGGGTTGGTGATTTTTTTGATTTTTTTTAAAAAAATCAAAAAAATCAAAAAAAATGATTTTTTTTTTTTTGATTTTTTAAAAAATATAAAACTGTTTTTTTTTTTTGTCATATTTTTTGATACATAATGATACAACAGATATATTAGTTCCTTCTTACTGTGTTAAAAAACTTTAAAGAGTTTATATATTAGAAATATAACTTCCTTAATATTTGGTTCAAGATTTCATATAGGGTAATACAAGAATCTGATCTTTCATTAATATAATTTATCCAATATAGAACTGTTAGAGTTTAGAATTCCTAATATATATTCAATCAAATCTTCAACAAAATTTTATTGAGCTTTAATCTAATGCAATTTGAGGTTATAGACAAAGAGAAAACAGAAAAGACAATTCCTTTTAATTTTCAACCATTTAAATTTTTATACAACATTATAAGAAAACAATATTCCTCTATATATAAAAAGAAAGAAAATTTAAGCACTTTGATGCATAATCATTAATCCATAAATTAAATACATAACTTGCAATATATATATATATATATATATATATATATATATATATATATATATATATATATATATATATATATATATATATATATGCAAGTTATGTATTTAATTATGGATTAATGATTATGCATCAAAAGTGCTTAAATTTTCTTTCTTTTAAAATTTATATAGAGGAATATTGTTTTCTTTATGTTGTATAAAAATTTAAATGGTTGAAATTAAAAGGAATTGTCTTTTCTGTTTTCTCTTTTGTCTAAACCTCAAATTGCATTAGATTAAAGCTCAATAAAATTTTGAAGATTTGATTGAATATATATTAGGAATTCTAAACTCTAACATTCTATATTGGATAAATTATATTATGAAGATCAGATTCTTGTATTACCCTA